>MU782034.1:45337-105907 GCA_026770625.1 Nicotiana glauca
CAAGGGCATGTCTCCAAACCTCTAGCCTTTCGTTGACGCCGCGTCGTGTTTCGTCAATTAGGACTATATCATCAGCAAATAGCATGCACCATGGCACCTCCCTTTGAATATGATGCGTTATGGCATCCATCACCAGGGCAAATAGGAAAGGACTGAGTGCAGACCCTTGGTGCAACCCCATAACAACTGGAAAACCACTAATACTTTTGTGCAATAACCACATTGGAATTTCAACTATTGCAACTACTAATTTTGATAAAGCTGCTATTTTTTCCATCCCTTTAGAAAATCGAAAAGTTTCCTCTAACTTAAAAATGTCAAAGCATTTAGGAATCAGATTACTGTTTCTGCCAAAAGTCAATCACATGGCTGGAGTGCTACGTCAAGATCACGTTGACATTTAGGAATCAGATCCATACCACTTTGGCATTTAGGAATCAGATTACTGTTACTGCCAAAAGTCAGGCACATGGTTGGAGTGCTACGCCAAAACCACGTAGGCAAGCGTACGGCCAGCAACACAATTTCTTGCCAAAATACCAAGGCAATAAGACTACAAGACATAATGTCGCAAAAGCTCAAATGATATGGCTGATGGCTACAAAACAACTAAGCAAGTATAGACTAAAGTAATTTCAGTTGGTAGAGCATAAACCAATATATAATTCAGTAAAACGCCGGATAGAGAGGGGAGAACCAGTGGCGGAGCCAAATGCACCCAAGGGGTGTCACTGACACCCCTTTCTCGGAAATTATTGGGTGTAGCTAAGTAAATTTAAAATATATATATACTATATACTGACACCTACTGACATTTCTTGACTTCTTGGTGAGTTTATTTCTTCATCTTTTGATCCCCTTGATGAAAATCAAGGCTCCGCCCACAGGGGCGAATGGTTAGCATTCTACCCCCATAAATACTGCTCCACTGAGGGGAAAAACATTGAAAAATATTCTTTGCAAAAGGGGAAAACCTGTTATAATACCACTAAGAACTTATATTACCACCAGTATGCCTAAGTTACATTCTGTTCTGGTCTTTCAAGCAACGTTTTATATGTAAGAAATGTCCTTAGTTCCATAATTGACTTAATCAAGACTCATCTGAAATCAAAATATGGGTAATACTCATTGACCCCTTTAACTCCATGAATCCATCTTACTACAATTCATTCTTCTAATTCCAACATAGTTGACAATTATCCAATTAAAGTACCCAACAAAAATCAAGAAAACTACCAATAAACATATCAGAAAGAAGCCTATGGTCGTTCACAACAATCAAGATCATGAGATATAGCTCAAACCCCATAACGTAAAAGGGATTAATTATTACAAGAAATTTAGAGAGAGAAAAGGAGAGAAATTAAGAGGGGGTGTTACCGTTCTTGATTCTTGATAAATGCTCCAAATCAGCTCCAGCACATGACTAGTCAGCACCAATTCATCGTCTTTTTATACTACTGGTCAGTGGCTTCACCTGAACTTTATTTCAAATTAATTAAGACAAGTTGGAGACACGCAAGTTGCACGTTTTCTCAAATGTGGAAAAAATTTGTTCATATTGCTACCTTCATTTCTTCACATTACCGAATACACCCCTAAAAGATATAATATTACTAGTTTTAGACAAGACATACCTTAAAAAACACTAAACTACTTTGGTCATTTAGTATGCCGATAAGATTTTGCGCTTTTGGGGTAAATTAGTGACTCAGTCCAAGGGGTTTGGTTAATTTGCCTGCCAAGTTAGGTAAGAGGTTTGTTTTTATTTGGTATAATACCTAATTATTCCTTATAATTTGTTTCCCAAAGGTGGTAAGAAAATCTTTTCGAAAAACCATTTCAAATTGTAACAAGTGTCAACTTTTGTAAAAGCACATATCTACTAGGGAAAAAAAATCACCACTGTCATTTAGTAAAAATCTTTTAAGTTGCTTGCAAAAAACTGAAAGAATTTCAAAAGAAAAATCATCTTTTTTTTTTAAAACAAACGAACTGCATTGATGAGATATATACAATTTGTACAAAGAAAATTCATAAATCGCATCAAATCGATAATCCGAATCAAATTAGGTGAAAAATCTGATCATAATTAATTTGATTTGGTTTAGTTTTAACTAAAAAAAAGTTAAACTGAAACCAAACCAAACCAAACTAAACCGATAGTATATGTATACAAGTTTTAAAATATTTTAATACATGAACATATTTATTATAATGTAACTTTTAAATATTTCTTAAAGTTTTTCACAATTTTCTCTTTTAACGTGTTTTCGAGCTTGAACTTAAAAATTTTGAATGGTCCAATATGTTTTATAACCCATAAACGTTACTAACTCAAATAAAGTCCAAATTTATATTAATGCTTACAAAAAAAATTTAATTCAATAGTAAGAGAGACAATAGTGTTGGATATTTATTTTTTTAGTTTTGTATTGGTTTAGATAATAAAAATGCATAACTTATTTTTTTAATTGTTTATTCATGTAATTGATACTTATTAGTACTAATTAATTATACTTATTTTAGCATAACTTATTACTTTTAGATTATGTTCATTTTCGTTATGGCTTTATGTGATTTCATTATATTTATTGTTGAATATTACAATGTCACGACTCATCTAATAATATTTTATAATTTTTTTTGGGTAACATCTTATATAGTTGTATCATACTTAGTACGTTTAGATTATGTTCATTTTAATTATGGCTTATTAATTAGCAATATTTATTTCTATGCAGTTTTACTTTTTTTATTGTTGAATATTTTAGTACAATGTCATGACTCATCTCACATTATTTTATATTATATTCTTGGGTAGTACCTTATATAGCTATATCCTACTAAGACCAATGAGAAATTTGGAGTACAAGTTATATATTTTGTGCTATGAAATTTTACTAGAGAAAAACCCGAGATTGAAAAACCCGACTTTTGTTGGTTTCTTTTGATTTATAAATTTTAAAATTTGATACAATTGATTTGATTTGGTAATAGAAAACCCAAACTAATTCAACCTATATACACCCCTCAACTATTTGTGTTGATGCACATGACTGCTTGAATCTTATTTCTGTAAAAAATTGTAACAACTCGGTCGGTTATTTCGAGAGTTGCAGTGCATTTCTCCATTTTTATGCTTCATTTGTGTTCTTCAGATGTATTATATCTTACCGGACCAGTTGATTCGGGTCCGGAGTGGTTTTGGAGTAAATTGAGATACTTAGTCTCTTAGGAGAAAGTTTAAGTTGGAAAAGTTGACCTGATATTGACTTATGTGTAAAAGATCTCGGATTTAAATTTTGATAGTTCCGTTAGCTCCGTTAGGCGATTTTCGATTTGGGAGTGCATCCGAAATATATTTTGGAGGTTTGTGGTAGAATTAGGCTTGAATTGGCGAAAGTTGGAAATTTGGCGATTTTGGTCGGGAGTGGAAAATTTGATATCGGGGTCGGAATGGATTTTTGGAAGTTGGAATATCTTCGTGGTGTTATTTTTGACGTGTGTATAAAATTTGAGGTCATTCGAATGTGGTTTGGTAGGTTTCGGCACCATTTACGAAATTTGGAAGCTTAGAAGTTCTTAGGCTTGAATTCGTGGGTAATTTGGTGTTTCGAAGTTTTTTTGAGTGATTCAAAGGCTCGACTAAGTTTGTATGCTGGTATATGACTTGTTGGTGTGTTTGGTTAAGGTCCCGAGGGCCTCGGATGTGTATCGGGTGGTTAACAGATCAAGTTTGAAGTTTGGAGAATTGCTGAAGTTGGAACTCAGTTGTCATAACCGCACTTATGGAGTGGGAGCATCAGGGTAGTCCAGTTGTACGGCATGTATTCACATGTATTCGCGCTACTGTATTCATGAATACAACAGTAAAAAGCGCCTAAAATCAGGGCAGTCCAGCTGTATGCGCATGTATTCACATGTATTTGCGCCAGCCATATATTAATAAATATAGTAATATCAATCACCTTAAAAATAGGTATGTCTAGTTATTTAAGAGAGAGGAAAAATATAAATAGCACATTTTATGCCTTATTTCATGCCTCAATGATAGTATATATCATAAATACTTATTTTTACTATAAAATGTAAAAGGTAGCTATAGAAAATAATATTTTAATTTTTTTTTGATTTATAATAAGTAGGGTGTATACCTTTGCCATAGGAAATAAAATTTTCTAAAAAATAATAAATGAATTGCATAGTTTATCATGATACCCATATTAATTGATGTATATTTTTAATGAATTTGAAAAAATTATTTGAAATGAGTAATTAATATTGTGGGTATAATAGAAAAAAAGAAAAGAAATTGTCTTCTAGTATCTTTTCTAAAAATAAAAGGTGGTACTTTGAAATTTGTTATTATCTTTCTGGAAGATAATGAGAAGAATATGATTATATGGATCAACGTTTCTATGAAGTGGTCAACTTAGACCGGCAGCTTCTTCTGCAGCCAATGAGAGGCATACGCGTGTGTGTTTGTTTCTATTCTAAAATAAATGTAAAGATAATGTAGAGTAAGCGTTACCTGAAATAATTAATGACTAGTGTGTCAAGTGAGGGATCCAATACTTATTATATTGAGTAGGACAAAAGCCTAATTGCATTAAATTTTCAATTAAGTAGATAAGTGGGCACTCACCCGCCCAGCCTCTCAACTCTCTTTTTGAGTGTTTTCCTAATCCAAGTGTGTTGTTTTTATACTTTTACTTGATTTTCCTATTGTTTAACGATGACGAATATGATGTTTATTTTTTAAATCATACCATTGGAACATAAAGCTCCTATTTTTCCAGTTGCTGTATAATCAAGTTTTTCTTCTTCGTATAGTATAACATTTGATTGTGATAATTATTTGACTCAAAAGAAGTTGAACTCTTTTTAAGCAAATCAATCAAAAAAGATGAAGGGGCAAATCATAGTCAATCATAATTAATACTGAATCGAAGAAATAATAGTTGCAAAGAAACATAGAACAGCCAGAATATCGGAAAGTTTTATTCATAATAGAATCATGCTCTGCGGAGAGGGACAAGAGGTTACAATCGTTTTTGTTTTCCCCTTGGGTGTTCAATAAAGGAGCTTTTTCCTTTTCTCCGTAGATCTGGGGTCTGTTTCTAAGAGCCCTCTTTCCCTCTTTGGGTTGTTAGAGTGATGGAGAAGAAGTAGTAGGGGGCCTCCCTCTGTTCCGTTCTCTTCTCTCCCTTTTATATCCCCAAAACTGTTTGTACTTACCATGACTTATTGCGGTCGGATCAGGGAAGCTTCATTGTCGTGGAGTGGCCTTAGCCTTGTCGCTTATCGCGAATGTAGTAACGACGCGATGAAGTCAACTTTGTTGACTTCTTTCGTAGAATGATAGGACTGGGGTCGTGGCCACCGTTATCGTATAGTCAGATTTTGACCAATACAGTTAGTCCCTCTGTTCGTCGGGGTCGTGCCTCATCGACTTCGATGGATGGATCATGTGCGCAACGTAGTCAGAAGGAACCTAACCCCCAAATTATTATTATTTCGCGTTGTGAGATTCGAAATTGTTCGGGGGTGTCAATCAGTATTCGTGCACGGTTATGACGGTTTCGAAATCGAAGCGCCGGTTGTAAATGAAGCGTTGCTTCATGCAAGCAGTCGTCATGACACACGTTTCTGAGGACCTAAAACGTTTTGCGTCCCATCAGATGTTAATGGCGACTATTGGATTTCGCGCTCAGGGTATTTATGCCTCTTATAAATCGGGAAACCTTATCATTTGTTCTTCGCACTTTATTGTTCATCTTGAAAAATCAGGATATCTCCTTTTCTGCAATTCGAGTTCTATTTTACTCCTTTGCCCGTGCAATCCTTAATTTTCTTCGCTTCTCCCGTCGAGTTCTTTCTCTCTTTTTTTAGCTAAAGATGGCAGGCGTTTCTTCCCGTGATAGTCTTCCCGTTGCTCCTCCGGCTGCCGGAGATGTAGAGTTGGTGGAGGGCGAAGAGGTTTCATCCGTAGATGAAATTTTACCCCGCCCGAGGAGAGATGCGATCGAATTCACCGCTGACGGTGGGGCGGAGCCGGAGGATATCCCCCCTTATAAGGGAGGTGGGGATAGCAGATTTGAGAGAACGGTGGAGCATACCTACCTTTGTCGAGATAGTGCCAGCGGGGAGAGACGACCGGCTTCAAATTGACCGTCTCGGATTTTGTATGTTTTACGCCTATCCCTTCCTCGTAGGGTACACGCTCCCGCTCCCTATGCTGGTGGTAGATTTTTTCCGCTATTATAAAGTATGTCCTGCCCAACTTTCTCCTTATTTATACAAGTTGTTCCTCATGTTCATCAAGTATGCAGAGTTAGCCGGTCACGAGGTTACTCTAGGCCACGTACTTAGCCTGTTCGCTCCCCAGTTGATTCGTGGATCGATGATCCATGCGCGTCCTCAGGGGTCGAAAAGTCTAGTGGTGAAGATGGACGATAGGACCAATCGTCACTTTTATGAAAAAATTTTCTATGTGCGGACCGAGCACATTGTGACGGACCCAACTGAAATTCCTGTGGTGTGGAATTTTACCCGTAAGTCTGTGCTTTGGACTAGTGGGGTACTTGATTTTCCTCTTATCTTCTCGTTTTTGTGTTGTGTGTTGACCTGCTTCGTTATTTCGCAGCCGAGAGGATGCCCTCCGCCGCCTTTAGAGGGGATTCGAGAATGGATTGTGGCACTACAAAAAAAACGGGTAAATTGCGGAGGTTAAAATTGCAGTTTGCGGAGGTTAGGAACCTCCGCTATTTGCTGTTACGGCGGTTGAGCAAGCCCCCGCAGTATGCATGCCGCTATTAATTTACGGCAGACAAATACGGGGGTTTTTCGAACCGCCGTGACAGCAAATAGCGGAAGTTTTTAACCTCCGCAAATTGTAATTTTTAACCTCCGCTATTTCATGCGCGAATATAGATCTTTATTTTTAAAATTTAATTTTTTTTTTGAGTGTGGGGGTTGTAAACCCCTGCAATTTCTTATGTGTACACATCAGGATATATTCAATTTCTCTTTTGGACTTTTAATTATCCCTATCTATTTTTAAATATATTGTAGAATTGATTTTTTATCATCAATTTGCCATACCATTTCCCTAATATCAATTGAAATATTTATGCTTAAACCAAAATATTAAAATTAAGAAATATCAACATTTCATTAACCGTGAAAAATACTATGACAGAGTATATCATATGTCATCAAGCTAAATTAGAACATAGTTAATCGTCTATATTAGCTAGCTATTACATTGTTCTAATACATCCACGCCAATTAAAATGAATTTCAATGATTGTCACTGGGATTACTAGCGCCAGAAGACCTTGTTGCATTCGTCGGTGAAACGGGTCCACTAGCTGCATTACTTGGCTGCAGCAAAAAGTAAAAATAAAATAAAAATACAAGTATTAAGAGGAGTATTAGGAAACAAGTCATTGAGATAAAATAATGTCCAGCAGTGCAGTCTAAAAGCAAAAGGAGATTGCAATGATACTTTTTCTATTTTTGGATAACCGTGATGTTCGGGCCAGCTTGTGCACACCTCGACTAATTCTACGGGATACCTGCTAATCTACGTTAAATTTATTTTCTTGAATTAGCTTTGTCTACCATGTGCACTTCAACACCACAAGCTTGTCTTTTCAGTTCTGCCACTGTGCATAAGTCCATCTTACAAATTTTAAATATTGAAATACAGTTCTAGAATCATTCCATTAACTATCTTGAAATAAATTTCTGTAATAGGAAATCTTTCAATCCAACAAATGTAACCACTTTACCTTTCCCAAAAAGTTTCCTACTTAGCACCCCAATATGCAGCCTAGAGAATACAAATGCACAACGAAATAGAAATTTGAGTTCATGCCTTAAATCATTGTAATGCTCATTCCCTCCTAGACGATTAGAAATTTGAATCAGTAGTAATTAGTTCCCCACTCAACCACTAAATTCTCTCATTTGACACCTATGATCACTAACCATACATCAGCAAGCGCACCCTGATATTGAGCAATGAATTTAAGATTAAACCACTAGACCAACAAAAAAGAATGAAACAGGACAAGGTACGAAGCCTCTAGTGATACAACACTTATGGCAGGATTTATCTAGACTATTACTTCTTCCTTTTGAATTACTATCCTCTAATTTCGACCAGAATGTTCTGTTATACATAATTGTAAGAATGTTATACACTTATGATAAATTTTAGGTCATGATCTTGTTTGTCACTAGACTTAATCTTCATAGAAAATTCAACTAATCCTAACAAGTCAGTAACGAATGTGGGAACATGCATTTTAAATGTCTTAAAAGGAAAAGCACCACCAGTACATCAGAATAAAGATGCAATTATTCCAACATTATCAAGACTAAGAATTTAGCTATTGTTTCTACGAGTTTAAGGCATTCAACATATCTTTTGAACAAAGAAATATGAATCATTTGGTTTTCTGCAGGTTTGGGGGCTGACTTGAAGTAAAATTGCGTAATACTAGCTGGTTTTAGAGCTGAAATTGACAAGTATAAAAAATAAAATTGCACAATACACCAAAAAAAAGAACTTAGCATTTACCGTTGTAGGAGGAGATGCAAAGATCCCAGCAAATTGTTCTGGTATTGACCCTTCCTTCATTATCATGTATGCTTTGAGAGTATTCATCAATTGATTATACTTCTCTTGATATCCAGAAGAAGAACATCCAACATTATTACTCACAATTCTAATATTACCAAGATGAAGATTTGTCTCTTTGAAAGTATTGCTTGGAGTAGCTCCTAATCCCAAACATCTCACCCTTCCAGGATGCTCTTTGGCTAGCACCTTACCAACAACATCATTTGGAGAAATTTCAGACTCATCCACCGTACTTTCACTCACTGCTAGCTCAATTTTTTCCTAAACACAATACACATCAAAAAAAATCTGAGCCAACATTATATAGTTGAAAAAAATCTAAGCCAACATTATATAATCTTATTATAGTTTTACACGAGCTATGTCAAAAAAAAAAAAAAAAAAAAAAAAAAAAAAAAAAAAAAAAAAAAAAAAAAAAAAAAAAAAAAAAAAAAAAAAAAAAAAAAAAAAAAAAAAAAAAAAAAAAAAAAAAAAAAAAAAAAAAAAAAAAAAAAAAAGAAAAGAAAAAGGAAGATGTCAAATCTACATTACAGTACACAGTATCAAAATGAAGCTCAAATTGGAAAAGAAAAAGTTAAACTCAGACTGTGGCAAATAATAAAACAAGAAATTATCATAGTATTCATCTCTGATTTATCTTTAGCTAGTATTTAACTAAGAAAAGAACAAAATGGAAGGACTTCATTTTGTAAACTATATGCTACATGTGAAAATACACTGATCAAGTGAAAAATCTCTACACCGTTAATGCTTAAAAGTTAAATCAAACCCCCCCCCCCCCCCCACACACACACACTCAATCCCCTCAATGGGGCAAATAGAGTATTGACGAAGATGCTTGAGACTAAACACATCCCCTTTATGCAGCATAACAGTCGTAAATAAAGTTAGTTAAGAGAAGAAAAGGAGGAATTTGCAAGCATGTGGCAGCAAAAATGCTTATATTTACCCCTTAGACATTTTAATGTATCTGATACAAAATTCTCGCACCAACTGATGAGATGTGAGGGTTGGATTTGATGAGCTATCTGAACCATAACAACGACGACAACAACAACAAGACTAAAAATAAAAATAAAAATATGAAGGGCCTACTGATGATGGATATAGTTGAACCATAACTAAAAATAAAAAAATCACCCTTAGTGCAGAGAATGGATTTGAAGGGCCTACTGATGATGGATATAGTTGGAGAAAGTATGGACAAAAAGACATTCTTGGTTATTGTAACTTACACATACTTCTTTTGCCTCCTCATTTACATATGATCCATCTTTTTTCGTATGTGTAGCAAGATAAAGTTGTGCTCGTCCAGGCTTACTTCCAGTCTCAGCCATCTATGCATGAAAACAAAAATAAGTCAGAATAGTTTAATTAAAGTAAAAGAAATAGATACGATATCTAAAATTTAAATAGTAAAGTAAGGTAAATAATGTGACATCTTTCACCATTTCAGCCCTTTTTCTAGAATTAGGTTTGGAGCCACCGGTGTGTGGAACTGTTTGCTTCTTCCGATTTTCAGCATTTCTTTTACACATGTTCTAACAATAAGATACATTTCAGTCAATTATATAAATAAATACTCATATTTATATGCATTTCAATCTGACGTTTCAGAAAAATACCTGAGTTTCTTCTTTACAACGGTAGTTCACAAAGGTAGTCCATTGATCCCGACTAATACCTATCGGAACATTATCCATAATGTCATCTTTGATTTTAAGTGGGTCTTTAAACTCATCCCACAACTTCTGCCTACTTGAAGCCCACTTCTTTGAAATAGAACTATAAACATATCCTCGTGCAACTTCCTCGATGGTCATAAAACAAAAATGAGACTTCAAAAATATATTTTGGTTAGTTTATCTTTTATATACAAATATAAAAACAAAAGACAAAATAGAGATATAGTTATAAAGATCTAGAACTTATACCTTTTTAATGTTATTAAAGCAGTCGTTAAAGTATGACTTAGGTATATCCGGTCATTTATCAAAACCAATTGGAAATATGGTACAGTCAGTTGCTAAAAGGCCACATACGCCTTGTGCTTCACCAATCGGATCCTTGCCATCAAACTCCACCACAACACGTTCTCCCTGAGGTAAACTTAATGCTTCTCTAGTCTTCAATTTGAGCCTTTTGGTATTTCCATGTGAATCTTTAATAAATAAAAATAAAAGCAAAAAAGTAAAGGTAAGAGCCTTTTGGTATATATATATGGCGTAGCTGTTCTCTTCTTCTACTACTTCTACACCTTCTTATTTGTAAGATGTATAGTATTTAATTTGCCTGGTGTGTATCAGAGTAAAGCTAATGTGAATGCATTGTCATATATCAAGCACATCAATGGGTGAAGTTGCTTCAAAATATTTTAAAAAATCTCAAGAAAATTTGGACTAAGTCATCAACTAACATCTCAGTGACCTCATCATTTTCTCTGTAAAAAGGAAGTCATATTGTATGTATCCATCACTTTATTTCCTTTTACTGTTTCACATTTTAGCATTTAAGATTCTTCGGATTGTTTCAAACCAGTGATTTCAAATAATAGATTTTCTAGGAGACCAAATATTGCCACATAAGTTGACGGCATACGACATAATCCAGAAGAGAGTACCTGACTTTGCTTCACACTCAAAATATGTAGACCTGCACAAATAGGAATGTGTAATCTAAACTCTAGAAGATGGACAACCAAATATGGGGAGGCATCGTTTTTGGACCTCTAATTCCATACCATATTTGTTATTTTAGAGGTCCAATTCATAACAGCTAAAGAGTTTAGCTAACGTAACATCAATATTTCTCATGTTTAAGACATATACTAGCCAGCTCTTATTAGCAAAACTTAACACTTCTTTAGCAAAACCAACAAGTTAACCATTCAAGAATATAAGGAGATGAAGGCAACATCTTCAAGTTCAAATATAAACAACTTGATTGAAGACCTAGAAGAACTCCACATTCTCCAGATCATTTAGAAAGATTACCAGATAGGAAACATACAAGAAACATGAAGTAACCTAGTCCTAGCTTGAATCTAGCAAATAGTAACAGCCACACATAGTAGCAAATAGGTGAAGCAGCAACAGATGTACAAAAGTCCTATAGAAGATGCATTGGACAAGTGCAAATAGATCCACTCACACCCCATGGGCAAATAAATTCCCACAATTAACTCTAAAGTCCTATACAGCAACGAAAGGATAATGATTACCTATTCCATCGACAGTCCAATGATGTGAAGACTCACGTTTAGCACACTTATTGGATGTTGCTTGTGCTGGTGTGGGATTAATTGGAGCCTGAAATGAAGGAGTTATCTGTCCCGTGGCCTGAAATGAAGGAGTTGTCTGTCCCGTGGCCTGAAATGAAGGAGTTGGCAATGTTGTGGGTTCAAAAGAAGTGGTTTGCTGTCTTGTGGGTTGAAATGAAGGAGTTGGTAGTGATGTCGCCTGAAAAGAAGGAGTCAGCTGAATGCAAGGAGTTGTTTTCCCCATGGCCTGAAATGAAAGAGCTTGCTGTCTTTGCTGTGTTGTGGCCTGAAATGAAGCGGTTTGCTGTCTTGTGGGTTGAAATGAAGGAGTTGGTAGTGATGTCGCCTGAAAAGAAGAAGTCGGCTGAATGCAAGGAGTTGTCTGCCCCATGGCTTGAAATGAAAGAGTTTGCTGTCTTAGCTGTGTTGTGGCCTGAAATGAAGCGGTTTGCTATCTTGTGACTTGAAATGAAAGAGATGGTAGTGATGTTTCCTGACATGAAGGAGTTGGATGTGATGTAATCGGGAATGAAGGAGCCAATAGTGATGTCATATCTAGTGCCGCATCAGTAGATTTTGAAGAAGACGCTGATTGAAATGACTTTTGTAAGTTCTGGAAACGTTTGGTCTTCGGCATATCTGCAATCAACAAAAAAAAAAGAGTAATAGAAAATAAAAAATACAAATACAAAATAAAGTACATATATATAAAAGAAAAAAAAATAAACATACAAGGATACAAGAAAATTTACATGCCTATTCAGACATATGCTCATCTATTGCAATTTGGATATTCTCATAAGCATCATCAAAAAATTGTTCAAGTTCTTGTTGTTGTTATGGTTGATTCTCATATATTTCATTTTCATCGACCTCTCCCATATCAAATAAATCTCTCGGCTTTAAATGTACAGCCAGAATCCATTCTTTATATGTTTCATCATCAACATAGTAAGCCATATTTGCTTGAGATGCTTCAATGTAAGGATCATGATCCTCACGATCACCAATATGAATCAATCTAGAAAAATTGACACAATTAAAATTCCAAGCATCTCTTTTGAACCCTCTATCCCGAGTAGTGTCGGCCCACTGGTATTTAAAGAGCACAACTGTGAATAGATAATAATTAAGCTCAATAATATCTTCTAACTTCCCATAGTATGGCAAGTCTGCTTGCCTTGCACTTCTATCAGCACTAGATGCAACGCAAGAAGTGTTAGAAGTAAGAAAAACTCCATTATTTTAAGTTTTTAATCCTTGATCTCTAGACAAAACTCGAAATTTGAATCCATTGATGTTATAAGCAGTGAACCTTCTAGCATCTGGTGCTGGACCTCGTGCTAGGTACTTCAGATCAGTAGAGATGGTGTCTGCAATCTCTGGGTTCATAATCTAATAATAACAAATTTATTTTAGTCAAGCATATTAAATCCAATGAGAAAAGCTATGTGAAGCAAAAATTATTATACCATTCACTTACCCGTTTTGGGAACCAATCAGGAAACTCTCTATTAACCCTCCTTTCCAAATCTGATGCTGAAGGTCTCCGTTCTCTTGTGCTCTTTCCTAAACTCACTTCAAATAAGCTAACTATATCAATTTTAATTATTCTAATTCTAAACTTTTTCCAATATTCATATTAATTTTATTTACTTACTCAATAAATGGCTTCACTGCCGCACAATTAAATAACATATATCGATGAGCTTGCATCTCCACCAATGGAGTCAAGGGGAACGTTGAGGAGCCTCCAACTGGTTTACCTTACGGAGGGAAGATAGAGGACATTTCAGAAGCCTCATTAAGATTTTGTTCATCATTCACACGTCTAGGCCTATTAAGCCTTGACTCAATCCCCTTAAAGTAACGAGAACAAAAAGTTAGAGCTTCTTCAACAATGTAACCTTCAGCTATGGAACCTTCTGGTTGAGCCTTATTCCCTACGAGGGACTTAAAATGACCTAACAATCTATAACATAAAATGTAACATGTTTAGAATAAGCACTTAACTTGAATTAATATTACAAATATAAAAATTCCGGTTAAGAAATATTTTACCTTTCAACAAAATACATCCACCTGTAATGTACAGGACCACCTTATATAGCTTCATCTACCAGATGGACAGTTAAATGGAGCATTACAGTAAAGAATGTTGGCGGGAATAATATCTCCAAGTGGCAAAGTGTGAGAACAATGCGATTTTGTAACTTTTCTAGATCCGCCAAACTCAAACTTTTAAGACAAAGTTCTCTGAAAAAAAAAGAAGAAAGCTCTACTAAGACTGTAACAACCTCATTTGGCAGCACATTGCGAATTGCTATTGGTAGCAATTGCTCCATAATAATGTGATAATCATGACTCTTTAATCCAAAGATTATCCTTTGGTCCGGATCAATGCAACCAGGGATATTACTCGAGTAACCATCCGGCACTGAAATATTCTTTAAAGTTGTGAGGAAAGCCACTTTCTTTTCCTTTGAAATGGTAAACACAGCAAGCCGACACTCATCATTCTCATCAGGCCAAAGATCACGCCTTATACCCATATCTTGCAAATCTTTCCGTGCTTTAATATTATCTTTTGACTTGTCTTTATCATTAAGCAAAGAATATATAATATTGTCAAACACATTCTTTTCGATGTGCATGACGTCTAAATTGTGGCGCGACGAGTCAAACTCCCAATATGGAAGATTAAAGAATATGCTTTTTTTCTTCGATTGTTGCGCTGCACCTTGCCCAATATTTCTTTGTCTAGATCTTTTTCTTCTCTCGTTCAACTCAGCCGGTTTTCCAAATGTAACATCAATATCTTTCACTTGTTGCAAAATATCAGGTCCGGATAACTTTCTTGGTGGGTTTCTTTCCTCCATATTTCCATCAAAACGATGCCTCATCAGTTTAAATTTATGATTTCTTGCTAAAATCTACGATGACCAATAAAGCACCACTTTCTACTATGGCGAAGCCGGCAAGGTTCTGCATCAAAATTACAAGTTGGACATGCTAAACCAGTATGTGAGTTCCAACCAGACAAGATATCGAGTCCAGGAAAGTCACTAATTGTCCACATAAGAGTAGCTCGCAATCTAAACATCTCTTTGTTTGATGAATCAAAAGTTTCGACACCTTCACTCCACAACTCATTCAACCCCTTAATAAAGGGTTGTAGGTAAACATCTATGTTATTTCCCACCGTACGAGGACCGGGAATGATCATTGAAAGAATAAAATTGGGTTGTTTCATGCACAACCAAGGAGGAAGATTATATAGAACTAAAATGACTGGCCAAATGCTATAATTAGTACTCATCGTGCCAAAAGGATTGAAGCCATCACTAGCTAGGCCTAGCCGAATATTCCGAGGATCAAAAGCAAATTCAGAAAAAGTTGTATCAAACCTCTTCCATGCCTCACCATCTCTAGGATGCCTCATGATTCCATCTTTATTGCTATCCTCAGCATTCCATCTCATATATTTTGCTATTTTAGAGCACATGAACAATCTCTGCAACCTTGGTTTTAATGGAAAGTAATGCAAAATCTTTGCAGGCTTCTTGGTTTTCTTTTTACCTGTAGCAGACACAAGATCTTCATTTCTGTTCTTTTTAGGCTTCCACCTAGAAGTGTGACAATACTTACATGTTTCCTCATTAGAATCATTCCCCCAAAACAACATACAATCATTTGGACAAGCATCTATCTTGATATAATCAAGACAAAGCTTATTGATGGTTTTCTTAGCCTCATAAAAAGAATTAGGGATTCGTGCAAATGTAAATGCATCCCTCAACAAATCTAGTATCATGGACATTCCCTTGTCACTTAGCCCAGACAAACACTTTATGTGATACAATTTTAATAAAAATTCTAGTTTTGAGTACTTGGACCCTTCATACAATTCTTGACTTCCATCTCTAAGCAACTTGAAAAAGTCTTTGTCATTTGAAGCAGGCTCATCATTTAACCTTTCTTCACCACCTGCTACTTGTGACGGACCTAGATCAACCTCATCGTGCCTTAGGCCCCCAAATGCTTCATTGATCAATAATTCTACAGGATTTTCAGGAGGTAATGTATCTTGTATAACCTCAATATTTATAGAATTAGGCAGTACATTTCTTTCACCATGAATACTCCAAGTGACATAATTTTGAGGGAATAGTTTGCATACCAAATGATCAAACGCTACATCTCTAGTCTGCCACTTTGCGAATTCACATTTAGGACAAGGACATTTTATTCTATCTCCCACAACAGCATTAGCAAATGCAAAATCTAAAAACTGATTTAACCCAAACAAATACGCAGTGGTGTTCCTTGGCTTTGTAATCCAAGATTTATCCATAGGAAAGTATTATCTTTGAAGTGTGAATCTTTCAGAATATAAAGATAAAATATCAGTTCTCTATTATTAGCATACATAATAATAATTATGAAGCAATAATACATACAACAAAAGCCATATATAATCATAAACACTAACAAACATGAAAATTCCAAAACAAAGAATGCATTTGCATAGTCATAGTCATATATCCCAACAATAATAAGTAGATTCAAAGACAAGTGAGTCTACAAACTATAAGTAAGAATGCAATGTACAACATCCTTCTTGTTCACTTCTTGATCATATTATAGGAAATTACATTCAAGGAAATCTTAACACTATAATCTCTTCTGAAGCTCCAGCTATATTTGCTGTTGTTGCTGCTAATAGTGATTTATTCTATGGATCCCAATGCAAAATCAAGAATTGAAATCTCAAGAAGGGAAAAGTAGAATTTTCTACCCTGATGCTTTGTCAAGGATATATAACTCTTCTATTGAGCTTCACGTATTGATTTTAGTTTTTAGTGAAACTTAGTTATACTTATTTACTGTAGTTTTTATTTAGTGATTTTTGTTAAAAATAATTTTTTCCAATGAAGGCAATCAACAATGAGAGTGAGCATTTGGTTAGTGGTGTTGGTTGTTCTAACCGTTTGGCTGCAGAAGTTACAACCTTTGAAGATACTTCCTATAAAGTCATCTCAAACCACATCATGCCATAGAGAAAAAAATTAACGGAACCACTGATTCTGAAGAACCACTTGGGTTAAGTCTGTACTATTGACTGGGAACTGTCTGGAACATATAGGGGTAATAAAAGCATTATGTTCTATTTCAATAAATAAGGAACTGTTTAATAAAATATAGGCCATAGAATAAAATGGTGTATCTGATCTATATGAAAAATAATGAGCAAATGAAGAAAATATTATTTAAAGTCATGCACTCTAAAGTGCATCAAATCCACTAAAACTAATTACGCCAGAAGAACCACTAGTGTTATAGCATAAAACTTCTAATGTATATTTACACCAGACAAGACATGATACATTTCTCATCCAAGTGTCAAAGTGTAAAATACAGCTACTGCTACAAAGAAGCACCTTTGTAGCACAAACTATTAATACTTTGGACATGTTAAGTTTTATCTAAAGCAAGCTTAAGCCAACTTAAAGCATTAAAAATAAAATCCATTAAAAATAAAATTATTCTCCCGTAAATAACATGTTATTCTGTAGCATTAAAATGATCATTTTTACTTAGACTAGCATCATTGTGATGCTTACTCGGGATAAACAAGTCGCAAAGTATTAGCAAAATGAGATTTCATCAAAAAAAAAAGTATAAGCAGAATGAGAACTATTCATGACTTTAAAAGAGACATCGCAGATATGGCTACGGGCTAACAATAGGAAGTCCACTCAACAGATTAAAAATAAAACCAATCTGCCATAAATAACATGTTATTCTGATAGATAAAAAAGGATCATCTTTACTTAAAGGCTGAACACATTGATGGCCCCTTGAAATTGCCAAGAAATTATATTTAGACACCTCGGTGTTCAAAAAAGCGACTGCTTTCTCGCTTTAATCGATTAAAGAAGTCAAAAAATAAAATAAAGTCAAGAGACATGTAAGAATGTATTTTGTACGTTTCAATTCATATTTAAGTAATTTTTTGTTATTTCAAGTTGTTTCAATTTTGTACTATATGTGGAAGAAGTGAATATAGTACTACAATGTATAAAAATACATTTCTTACCTGCGATATCGACAGAATCCCAAAACCTTCAATTATATTTTTCGATAAATCAGTCTTCCTGTCCAATTTGATCAAAACAACAAAAATGATACTCGAAACAGAAAAATATTTGACAAATTAAACACTACCACTGTTAACCTCACGCCAATTGGAACCAAAATACTGGAAAAATTTGAGTCCTCTCAATATACTAAATAGAAACCTCATTCCTAATGCACCCAAAGCTGATTTATCATACGTGCATGCATAAAATTGTATATAAATTTTCGAAATTAATCACAACTATTAAAAGAATACTTCAATTAACAATGAAGAAAGGAAAATCTGGTACAAATGTATAGATCTGTTCTTATAAGAATCCCTAATTTTGTACGAAAGATGCTTATTTTCCATAGATATGCTTACCTCTCAATATGCAACTTCTTTGTAAATTCTTTGCCACCCACAGTGCTTCTTTCCTCTTGTAGTCCAAAAAAATTCCAAGACCAAAACGAAATTTCACAAATCTGTATGAGCCGTGCCTTTTAGTTGTTTGGGAAAATTATATTCTTAAAACCCCAATTTCAAATCTTAACATTAAAATCTCATTAAGGAAAAAAGAAATTACTTCATGAATCCCAAATGATATTCATGGGGCAAGCAGAAAGAAGAGAGTATGGAAGGCTGAAGTTTCTTTTTAATTAAGAGTGAAAATCAGAGAAAGAAGAGAGTAAAGATTGGGAAAGGCGGAAGTTTCTAAAAAGATTGGAAAAAAAAGAAGGGAGTGTAAAATAAATTACCCGCTATTATTATAGGGTTGCGGAAGTTTTAGAACCGCCGTAAATTGTATAATTTTATGAGGGCTAGTATGCAAATTGCGGAGGTTACTTATACCCTCCGCAAATAAACCTCTGCAATTTACCTGTTTTTTTGTAGTGAGGCTGTCCTCCCCCACACAGCGGGGGTTCGCACTTGGTCGACCTTTTATGAGAGATTCGGACGTAGCCCCTCGCAGGTGAGACAACGCCTTTATTTTTTATCTGCCTTTCTCCATTCTCGTCTTACCTTTTGAACGTCGTTTATCATTTCCAGGGAGAGTACGGAGAGTCAGGGCTCCTCAGCTGGCCTTTTGTCGACCGACTGCGTCTTCAACGATGTGCTTGCTGCTCGTTCTTAGTCGAGGGCGGCTTCGGTCGAATCTGCGGTATTGGCCACTCCAGCAGGGGCGATCTCTCGAGAAGCTATGTTTGGTGTTATCCGTTCTGTAGATGGGTCACCACCAAATGGGGAAGGGGAAGGGACGTCAAAAAGACGGAGGGTGGAATTCGAGACGACGCCTTCGACTGTGATCAATTTGGATGAATCTCCCCCGATGGGCCCAAGGGACGATGTTGCTGCAGCATCTCCCTTAGAGACGGAACGAGTTGTAAAAATTGGCACTGGTTAGTCAGTGTCCAGAATATTTGGTTGTTGGGGTGATGCAACCCGGAGTTCCAGTTATTGGTGATGATCAACGTCCTTCCGGAGCAGAGAATCAGGCCCCTAGTGCCGCCGTTGTGATCTCTGGTGCGCCTTCTTCATCCGTGATGGATCGTGTCCCTCCCTCAATGGCAGAAAGGGGGAAGAGTGTGATGGTCGATGAATATGAGTCTGAATCTGATTTGGATCTCGATGATATCAGGATATTCGAGGAGGGTCTCACTCAATCAGTGGTCCATGTGGGTGGATCGGCCCGCATTCTTGATATCCCTTCTAATGTGAATCTCTTGACGCAGGGGGACAACTTGGTGTTGCAGCTTAGCTTGATGTGTTTGGAAGCCAAAAATAAGTCCCTGCGGAATGTCGCCGATGCCAAGTTGAGGAACGAAGTGGCCATAATGGGTTTGAGGGTATGTCGTATTCGGTTCTTATTTTGACCTCTCCCTTTGTATTAGTGAATATCTATTTAACTGCCCCCCCCCCCCCGTTTTAGACGTATCTGGTGGAGGTGGAAAGCATCCGTAGGGCCAACATTCGGTCGAGAATTTTCTTACAATTGCTGGAGAAGTACCGTCGCTACCGCAACCGATGTCACGATTTGCATGGAAGGTTAAGGAAGGACCTCTGTAACCAGGCTCTAGGCGAGGAATTGAAGAAAAGGGATCAGGAGCTGATGCAGACGATCCGTAGTAAGAGCAAGCTCGAAGAGCAGCTCCGCCTTAAAGACGAGGAGCTTGAATTGAGCAAACGGTTCGTTGCCGAGTGCGAGTATTTGCAGGGCAAGTTGGAGGCGATGCAGTTGGAGATGGATCAGCGCCAGGTTCATGTTGAGGAGATGAGCATCGAATGGAGAGGGAAGCTCTCTGCGATGGAGAGCAACATTGCCGGTTTGGAGCGCATTGAGAGGGCCAGGTCTGAGGCTCTAGCAAAAGCAGCGGCCCTAGAAGAGACTATCTGCGTGCTCAAGTCCCAGCAAGAATCGGAGAGGGCGATTGCGACCCTTAGGGAGGCGAGGCTCGAGGAGCGAATCGGCACGATTGACCAGGAGGCTTTAGCTTTTTCAGATCGAGTCGTGGCCTTAGAGGAGGAGAATCAGCGGCTGAGGGCCCAGTCTGGACCGTCTTATGCTGCTGTTCCCTGCTAATATTCCCTGCCAGACTCATGAGCTCTGGGTCTACGCCGAAGCCCAGCGAGACATTTTCAGGAACTTGTGAGAAGCGGGCACCGTGACTGAGGCGGTCTTCGAGGAGGCGCGTGAGAAGGCTCGCGAGGCTCGTGCCAACTGCGGATATGATATGGTGACACCCGAAGCTGATGGGGGTGCAGGTGGTGACGATGATGAGCCTTGTGGGGATGATGATGGAAACGACGATGTTGGCACCGAGTGAAGAAAAAATTGTAATTTGTTTTTCTTTTTTACTTCGTACGCCGGTTGGCGTTTGTTTGTTTCTTGTTGTTGCTTCCTTCCTGCCCCCCCCCCCCCTTTTCTTTTCTGGTTAACAATTGACTGGCTCGGATTAGATGTAAGCGGCAATAGCCCACATTTGTGACCCTAAATAAAGAATTCTCTTTTTTGTTACTTGTTTTGCGTTTCAACTTTTTTTTTAGTAGACTTATGACCTCGTCACGAGATGGGGGCTCATCTGGCGAGTCCCGGTTTTTTTTCCTTGTGATAAAGGCTCCCGACCTCGCAGGTTGAACCTATCGATCTTTGATGGCGACCTTAGCCTTAAGGGTGTTATTTTGAGTTTTATCGAAATAACAACCCGTTTGAGTTTGAACGAGGTCGAACCTATCGATCTTTGATGGCGAAGGCCTTAGCCTTAAGGGTGTTATTTTGAGCTTTATCGAAGTAACAACCCGTCTGAGTTTGAACGAGGCCAAACCAGTCGATCTTTGATGGCGAAGGCCTTAGCCTTAAGGGTGTTATATCGAGCTTTATCGAAGTAACAACCCGTTTGAGTTCGAATAAGGTCAAACCAGTCGATCTATGATGGTGAAGGCCTTAGCCTTATGGGTGTTATTTTGAGCTTTATCGAAATAACAACCCATCTTAGTTCGAATGAGGTCGAACCTATCGATATTTGATGGTGAAGGCCTTAGCCTTAAGGGTGTTATTTTGAGCTTTATTGAAGTAACAACCCGTCTGAGTTCGAACGAGGTCAAACCAATCGTTCTTTAATGGCGAAGGCCTTAGCCTTAAGGTTATTATTTCGAGCTTTATCGAAATAACAACCCATCCGAGTTTGAACGAGGTCGAACCAATCGATCTTTGATGGCGAAGGCCTTAGCCTTAAGGGTGTTATTTCGAGCTTTATCGAAATAACAGCCCGTACGAGTTCGAATGAGGTCGAACCAGTCACTCTTTGATGGCGAAGGCCTTAGCCTTAAGGGTGTTATTTCGATCTTTATCGAAATAACAGCCTGTCCGAGTTCGAACGAGGTCGAACCACTCGATCTTTAATGGTGAATGCCTTAGCCTTAAGGGTGTTATTTCGAGCTTTATCAAAATAACAGCTCGTCCGAGTTCGAATGAGGTCGAACTAGTAGATCTTTGATGGCGAAGGCCTTAGCCTTAAGTCCCAGTTCGACAGATATTGCTCGCGTTGATGATTTTCCGCCATCAGTGCTAGGTGTTAACATTCTACTCAGACCTACGTTATCCGCATATTGCCGTTTCTCACTTGACTTTGGTTGTTTCTTTTGGATATGTTGCCGACCGGGAAGATCTAGGCTGTTTCTTTTGGAGATGTTGCTGACCGGGAAGATCTAGGCTGCTTCTTCTCTCTTTTTTTGGAAAGGATGGGGAGAGTAGATTGCAACACCCCTTTCCTTGTTTGGTGTGTTCGAGTGCGGTAGGGCAGAGGGTTCTGGCCCTTGCTAATGCGTTCGATTTTTCTTCCTTGGCGCGCTGCCTTCGGGCCTAGTGTGAGTTAGATTCTCTTCTCGTGTTTTTTTAGCTTCGATCCAGGAAGAACTAGGTATTTTTACTAGGAAATCCCCACAGACGGCGCCAAATTGTTTGAGTCAAAATAAATTGAACTCTTTTTAAGCAAATCAATCAAAGAAGATGAAGGGGTAAATCCTAGTCAATCATAATTAATACTGAATCAAAATACATAGTAGTTGGAAATAAAACATAGAACAGACAGAATATCGGAAAGTTTTATTCATAATAGAATCATGCTCTGCCTCTCCTTGGAGAGGGACAAGAGGTTACAATCATTTTTGTTTTCCCCTTGGGTGTTCAATAATGGAGCTTTTTCCCTTTCTCCGTAGATCTTGGGTCCTGTTTCTAGGAGCCCTCTTTCCCTCTTTGGGTTGTTAGAGTGATGGAGAAGAAGTAGTAGGGGGCCTCCCTCTATTCAGTTCTCTTCTTTCCCTTTTATATTCCCGAAACTATTTGTACTTACCATGACTTATTGCGGTCGGATCAGGGAAGCTTCCTTTTCGTGGAGTGGCCTTAGCCTCGTTGCTTATCGTGAATGTAGTAACGATGCGATGAAGTCAACTTTGTTGACTTCTTTCATAGAATTATAGGAGTGGGGTCGTGGCCACTGTTATCGTATGGTCAGATTTTGACCAATACAATGACCAAACTGGATTAATTGGCAGAACCATAATCTAAGCAATTAGTCACTCATGCAGTCATGCTCACACAACAACTAAAAAGGATAATATGAATTTGTTAAATGATTAAAATTGATGCCTCGTTCAAAACCATCAGAAAGAAAAAGATCTGAATTTAATAAATCCTCTTCATTGCTTATCTTATACGTTTGCTACCATTTTTTCTATATCACGACTCATCTAACAATATTTTGTAATTTTTTTTGGTAACATCTATAGTTGTATCATACTTAGAACGTTTAGATTATGTTCATTTTAATTATGGCTTATTAATTAGTAATATTTGTTTTTATGCAGTTTTACTTTTTTTATTGTTAAATATTTTAGTACAATGTCATGACTTATCTCACACTATTTTGTGTTATTTTCTTGGGTAATACCTTATATAGTTCTATCCTACTAAGACCAATGAGAAATTTGGAGCACAAGTTATATATTTTGTGTTATGAAATTTTACCAGAGAAAAACCCGAGATTGAAAAACCCGACTTTTGTTGGTTTCTTTTGATTTATAAGTTTTAAAATCTGATACAATTGGTTTGGCTTGGTAATTGAAAATTACAAACTAATTGGATATGTACACCCCTCAACTATTTGTGTTGATGCACATGACTGTTTGAATCTTGTTTTTGTAAAAAAACTATCATTTCAAGAGTTGCAGCACACTTCTCCATTTTTATGCTTAATTTGTGTTCTTCAGCTGTATTATATCTTACCGGGCTAGTTAGTTCGGCTCCAGAGTGGTTTTGGAGTAAATTGAGATACTTAGTCTCTTAGGAGAAAGTTTAAGTTGGAAAAGTTGACCTGATATTGACTTATGTGTAAATGATCTCATATTTGAATTTTAATGTTCTGTTAGCTCCGTTTGGTGATTTTGGATTTGGGAGTGCATCCGGAATGTATTTTGGAGGTCCGTGGTAGAATTAGGCTTGAATTGACGAAAGTTGGAAATTTGGCGATTTCGATCGGCAATAGAAAATTTGATATCGGGGTCGGAATGGATTTTTGGAAGTTGGAATATGTTCGTGGTGTTATTTTTGACGTGTGGGTAAAATATGAGGTCATTCAAATGTGGTTTGGTAGGTTTCGGCGCTGTTTGCAAAATTTTGAAGTTTAGAAGTTCTTAGGCTTGAATCGGGGGTAATTTGGTATTTTGAAGTTGTTTGAGTGATTCAAAGGCTCGACTAAGCTTGTATGTTGGTATATGACTTGTTGGTGTGTTTGGTTGAGGTCCCGAGTGCCTCGGATGTGTATCGGGTGGTTAACGAATCAAGTTTGAAGTTTGGAGAATTGCTGAAGTGGGAACTCAGCTGTCATAACCGCACTTGCGGAGTCGGAGCCTCAGGTGCGAGCCGCAGAAGCGGGAATGTCACAGAATCGAAAGGAAGAGGGGCCGGTAGAGTCCGTAGGTGCGAAGGGTTTGCCGCACCTACGATGGTCGCAGAAGCGAAAGAGAGGGCGCAAGTGCGTGTGTTGGTCCGTAGGTACGATGTCAATCCTGCACCTGCGAGGCCTGCCGCAGATGCGGTCTAGAGGCGCTGCAGCGGTGTAGGGATTTTAAGTGAATTTCCGTAGATGCGTAGGTTTTTGCGCATAATCGGCACCGCATGTGCGCTTATTGAGCTGCAGGTGTGGAAAACGTGGGCAGAAATAGATTGAAGACTTCGCGAATTTCGCTCATTTCCACCATTTTTGAACACGGACTTTGGAGCTTTTGGGAGGATTTTTGAAGGGGATTCAAGGATATTTTATGAGGTAAGTTGATTGAGCTCTATTATCATTAGCTATGGTATTTTCTCGTTGATTTCCCACTTAATTAGTAGGACTTTTGAAGTGAAATTTGGGGTTAGGGCTTGAGATTTTGGAGAGAGAATTTTGGGATTTGAGGGAGCAAATGATGTCAGATTTTGATGAAATTGGTATGGTTAGACTCGTGAGTGAATGATCTTTCTAGTTTTGTTACTTTTGGTGAATTCAGAGATGTGGGCCAGGGGGCCGGGTTTGAGTCGATTTTGGGATTCGAGTCTAACTTAGTAGTCTGTTTTGTGAAATTGGTTTCTTGGCATATATTGATTGTGTTGTGTTACTTTGGCCTAGATTCGGGACATTTGGAGGCCAGTTCGAGAGGCAAAGGCATCGCGGAGTAGGATTTTGCTTGGATTGAGGTAAGTAACGGTTATAAATCTGGTCCTGAGGGTATGAAACCCCAGATATCATGTCGTATGACTATTTTGGAGGTGATGCACATGCTAAGTGATGGGCGCGTGGGCGTGCACCATAGGGATTATGACTTGGTCCGTCCCGTGAGACTGTGGAATCAATTAGCCTACTATTTAATACATGTTCCCTCTGTTTTCATGGAAATTGACTGTACTTTATGTTTGAAATCATGTTTAGGCCTTATATTATCGTTGTTGAGACCTGTGAGGTCGTGTACTTACTGAATTAATTGTTATTTGCTGTTTTGTTCTCGTTAGGGATATTACTTGCATATTTTACCTTCGTCCCCTCCTATTTATCATTGATACATGTTATTATCTTTGTTTGGGTTGAATTTTATATTTTCTGAGATCCCGAGGGACTAGTGAGGTTGGTGACTGAGATAGGGCCTGAGTGGCGAGCTGTGAGCTATATCAGTGTATATGGATTGCGTTGCACGCCGCAATAAGCCTCAGGGCTATATATGTATATATTGGATCGGGTTGCACGCCGCAACGAGCCTTTGGGCTAATTATTTATATTGGATCAGGTTGTATGCTGCAACGAGCATTATGTCTGTTTATATATTGGATCGGGTTGTATGCCACAATGAGCCTTATGGATATTTATATATTACGTCGGGCTACACGTCGTAGCAATATAGAGCTTGGGCTAAAGGAGCCCCTCCGGAGTCTGCACACCCCCAGCGAGCGCAGGTACTCTATTGAGTTTGATTATCAAAGGCTGTGAGCTGAGTGATTAAGTTGTAGAGATGAGATGAGTGACTATACTTGTTTTTATTTAATTGTTGCAATTAGTTATTATTTGTCCTTGTTGTACAAATTTTTTGAAAAACTTGATATCTAGTTTACTTGAGCACGAACTAATGCGATCTAAGCTGATGAATTTGAAAGAATGACTGTTCTTACTTGAAAGATATTGAGATAACTGTATTTGCATAGCTTGTCACTACTTCTCAGTTTCTTATTTATTTCTGTTACTTATTGAGTTGGAAGTACTCATGTTACTCCGTGCACCTTGTGTGCAGATCCAGGTGAGACCGATCGTAGGGGTCGTTGAGCTCGTGCGTGGTTGAATGCTCAGAGACCTACGAAGTAGTTACCAGCGTCTGCAACCCTTGGCTCTCCTTCCATTGTTATCTTTCATTCTGTTTTATAGAATTTAACGTATTATTGTTAACTTTGGTTCTATAATAGCTGTAGATGCTCATGACTTAGTGACACCCCGATATCTTCCCGCATTTTGTTTTTGAGTTGAATTCTTTTATGAAATTTTAGTATAAAAGAGCTTTTACTTATCATTTAATGAAATATTGAAGTGTTTTGGATATGTGTCGCTTGCCTAGTACCACAATAGATGCCATCACGACATGATTTAGTTTTGGGCCGTGACAAGTTGGTATCAGAGCCAAGGTTACATAGTCTCACGAGTCATGATCAGGTTTAGTAGAGTCTTACGGATCGGTACGGAGACGTCTGTACTTATCTTCGAGAGGCTGCAGAACCTTTAGGTAAACTTCACATTCTTGAATTCTTATCGTGCGAATCTGTTGATTCTGGTAACTAAACTTTTGTTATTCTATTCTCTCACGGATGGTGAGGACACGTGCTACCGGTCAGGATAGATGGCTGCCAGTACCACGAGTTGGGCCGCAATAGAGGTCGTGGTAGGGGCAGGGGTGTAGCTCACACAGTAGCTAGGGCAGCACCTGTAGATCACCAGTTACCCCAGTACAGGATTAGGTCCCAGTTGTGGATGCACCAGCAGGACCAACTCAGGCACCAACTGTGCCCTTTGTGATTCCAGGTCTTCAGGAGACCTTAGCTCAGATTCTGACTGTATGCACCAGTCTTTCTCAGGAAGTCTTTATTTCTACTATAGTAGCCACTTCTCAGGCCGGGGGAGGAACTCAGACTCCAGCCGCCCATACACCCGAGCAAGTTGTTTAGGGACTCCAAACACCGAGAGCACTACTAGTCAAGCCGGTTGCACCTGCTCAAGACTATGTCGTTCCAGTCATGCTTGATGATGAGCAGTGTAGATTGGAGAGGTTTGGTAGACATCAGCCTCCGACTTTCAACGGTGCTGAGGGTGATGATGCCCAGTGTTTCTTGGATAAGTGTTAAAGGATTCTTCGTACAACAGGTATTATAGAGACCAATGGGGTCTCGTTCACTACCTTTCAGTTCTCTGGAGCCATCCTTCACTTGGTAGGAGGCTTGTGAGAGGCGTAGGCCTATTGGTGCAGCGCCCCTTACCTGGCAGCAGTTCTCTGTTCTCTTCCTGGAGAAGTATATGTCGTAGTCCTGCAGAGAGGAGCTGCATAGATAGTTTGAGCAGTTGCGTCAGGATGATATGACTGTGATGCAGTACGAGATGAGATTTTTTGAGTTAGCTCATCATGTTGTTTGGTTGGTTCCCAAAGACAGGGAGAGGATCAGGAGGTTCATGTATGGCATCGCATATCAGCTACAGATTCTTATGACTAAAGAGAGGGTGATCGGTGCTACGTTTAAGGGGGTTGTTGACATTGCCTGGGAGATAAAGTATGTTCGCCGCCATGAGCGGGCTGAGAGGAAGGCCAAGAAACCTCAGGGATCAGGCAGTTTTAGTGATGTTCCTTCTAGAGGTCAGTTTTACCATGACAGGGATTGTTCCTTCAGGCATGCTCAGACGGCCCACCCAGTTCACAGTGGTGCATCATCTGGCCATGGTTCTCATAGTTCACATCATGGCCACTCATCTCTTAGTGCCTCCCAGCTCAGAGTTCGACTCATGCACCATCAGCTCAGGGTTCATCCATGCCAGGTTCTTCTACTAGTTATCCTGATGCTCGGGGATCCCTTCAGTCCCCACCACCAGCATCGACGAGTTTTTACGAGTGTGGAGAGTTTGGTCATATCAAGAGGTAGTATCCCCACCTAGTGGGCGGTCCAGCTCAGCAGCAGAGGGGTCAGCCTTCGACTTCAACATCAGTTACTTCACCACCCACTCAGCCAAGTCGGGGTGGAGGTCAGTCAGCTAGGGGTCGCCCTAGAGGGGAAGGCCGATCAAGTAGAGGTCAGGCCCTTGTTTATGCCCTCCCTGCCAGGCCCGATGCTATTAATTAAGATGATGTGATCACATGTATTATCTCAGTTTGCCACAGGGATGCCTTTGTATTATTTGATCCTGGTTCCACTTTTTCATATGTGTCGTCGTATTTCGCTCATTATTTGGATATGCCCTGCGAGTCTCTTGTATCATCTGTTCATGTATCTACGCTGGTGGGCGATACTATTATTATGGACTGTTCATATCGGTCGTGTATAGTGACCTATTGAGGGACAAGAGACTAGAGTGGGTTTGTTGCTGCTTTTCATGGTTGACTTTGATATGATATTGGGCATGGATTAGTTGTCTCCATGTCATGCTATTTTGGACTGTCATGCTAAGATGATGACACTGGCTATGTCGAGGTTGCCACGGATTGAGTGGTGAGGTATGTCAGATTATGATCCCATTAGATTGATTTCATACTTGAAGGCCCAGCGGATGGTTGGGAAGGTTTGTCTTTCTTATTTGGCCTTTGTGAGGGATGTCGGTATAGAGCCTCCTACTATTGATTCAGTTCCGGTGGTGAAGGATTTTTTGGATGTATTTCATGTAGACCTATTGGCATGCTGCCAGACAGGGATATTGACTTCGACATTGATCTGGTGTAGGGCACTTAACCCATTTCTATTCCACCATATCGTATGGCACCGACAGAGTTAAAGGAATTGGAAGAGAAGCTTCAGGACCTTATTCGGCCTAGTGTATCACCTTGGGGTGCACCAGTTCTATTTGTGAAAGAGGATAGCACCATGAGAATGTGCATTGACTACAGACAGTTGAATAAAGTTACCATCAAGAACAAGTATCCTTTGCCTCGTATTGATGATTTATTTAACCATCTTCAGGGAGTGAGGGTATTCTCTAAGATTGATTTGAGGTCAAGGTATTACCAATTGAAGATCAGGGACTCGGACATTCTTAAGACAGCGTTCAGAGCCCAATATGGTCACTATGAGTTCCTTGTTATGTCTTTTGAGCTGACCAACACCCCAACAACATTCATGCATTTAATGAACAGCGTATTTCGGCCTTATCTCGACTCGTTCATTATTGTATTCATCGATGATATCCTGGTGTACTCTCGTAGCCAGGAGGAGCACACTGAGTATTTGAGACTTTTATTGCTGCAGTTGAGGGAGGAAAAACTTTATGCTAAGTTCTCCAAGTGTGAGTTTTGGCTCAGTTCAGTGGCATTCTTGGGGCACGTTGTCGTGCCCCCTTTTTCTCGAGAAATCGGGTTTCGACACTTCTTGGACAACTCCTTTCCTTTTGGGATGGAGTAAGGGCTTTGAAAAGTCGCCACCTAACAGATTAAGTTGCGTTTGGGCACCTAGAGAAGTTAAGTCATGAAACCAGTTTACATCACCAAAGATCGGGTAAGGGCTCGAAATTACCTTGAGGGGAAGGTGTTAGGTACCCCTCAAGGTCCACAACGGTGGGTCCCAGTCAAACTTAAATTAAGCGAATTAGTCTTAAAAGGGGAGAAAAACAAATTAGACCGATACTATATTCAACTCTTGTTTACACAGGAGTATAGGGGGTGGTCCTAAGTTTGTTATCCTATAGGATCATTCCATGCAATGCTTTGCAATTCCCTCAAGTCGGGGTTTTACTCATAGCATTAGCGCATGGGCTATCATTTCCTTTACTACCCAATTACTATCTTTCAGTTGTTACCTAAGCATTCTAATAGCTTTTAACTGGTGTCTTATACATGCACTACTCGTCCCTTACCTATGGTCTTGGAGGTATTTAGGACCTCTATGTAGGGTAGTTCTAGACAGACCTATGTTGCTTAAAAATGAGAAAAGCTAGGTGAAAAACAAAATTCAAATAGGACTATCATGTAAGGAGCAAATTAGGGCCCATATTAACCTCCACAAGTAGACAACAAATGCATGCAGTTAAATTAGTAGATTTTGTTAATTTAGGATCATATAGGCAATATGTGTAGATGAGTAGAAACAGAATGCTAGACAACATTTTATTAAGGCGGGCATTGGGACCTATCAATTTGCCTACTAATTTTGTATGAGTGTATGAGTGTAAACCGGAGCGAAAGTTGCTCTTGTTCGAAGAACGATTACCTCCTGGATTTCCTGCAAAACTTAAAACACAATGCATGCAAATATATAGATTACTGCGAGAATTTAAATAGGATGCAGATTCCCTTTGGACCATGAAGGTTGTCTTTGGACAGTGAAGATGACGTCCTTAGACCATGATGTCCCGGGCCATGAATCATGAGATAAGGGATTCGCGGGCCATGGAATGATGTTCTCTATCCATGATAATGGTGCCTCTGAATCATGACGCCTTTGAATAATGATGTGCAGTATTGAGAGATCCTCAGGCCATGACATGGTGTCTTTAGGATATGAGGATAATGCCTTTGGACTATGACGCCTTTGGACAAGTTAGCTATATATCAGCCCATGAAGTGCCGAGACATGATGATAAATCATATAAGCAAACAAGACATATCTTATTCTTGCATAGAATCAGGATAGAGCTTAATCCCTGAAAAGGCAAAATAGTGCTAGGTTTCAGATAGTGTAACATTCAGTATTAGACAAGGAAAGGCAGAGTTTACCCTTATGCAGATAGGGAGGCAGGGCCTAGCCTCATGCAAGAAAGGGAGACAATGCTTAGTCTCATGCAATGGAAGATAGTAGGATTTATGCAAAATGGGGAGGCAGGGCTTAGCCTCATGCAAGAAAGGGAGACAATGCTTAGTCTCATGCAAGAAAAGGGAGGCAGGGCTTAGCCTCATGGAAGGGAAGGCAGTGCTTAGCCTTATGCAAATAGGGAGGCAGGGCTTAGCTTCATTCAAATATAGAGGCAGGGCTTAGCCCCATTCAAGATTTGAGACAGGGCTTAGTCTCATGCAGAGAGAAGGCAATGCTTAGACTTATGCAAATATGGAGGCAGGGCTAGCCTCATGCAAGGTTTGAGACAGGGCTTAGTCTCATGTAGAGAGAAGGCAATGCTTAACCTTATGCAAGGTTTGAGACATGGCTTAGTCTCATGCAAATATAAGGCAACTCTTAGCCTTATGCAAATATGGAGGCAGGGCTTAACCTCAGGGCTTAGTCTCATGCAAAGAGAAGGTAATTCTTAGCCTTATGCAAATATGGAGGCATGGCTTGAACTCATGCAAGGTTTGAGACATGGATTAGTCTCATGCGAAGAGAAGGCAATGCTTAGCCTTATGCAAATATGGAGGCAGGGCTTAGCCTAATGCAAATATAAGGCAATTCTTAGCCTTATACAGTGAACAAATAGCAAATAGGAGTAGGATATTTCTTAGCTGGAGATATATTTGTGCTTGGCGGCCTAATTGTTATGAGGTAATAGTTTTAAGGCATACGTACTTGTGGTTACTCATTGTCCTTGCATTCAAAGAAAGATCGTAAGTTTTACGGGGAGGTTGGTTCTTGCCTTTATTTGCTTGTTTGCCTTTGATTTGCTCTAGAGATCCTATTCTAGTTACCTTGGGCAACATCTGGCTACCATAGAAATACAGTTTTCAAATAGATATACACTTATTTGATGAAATAGAATTATTTTAGAACATAGTGGTGTATAATATCAAGTAAATTAGATGAACTAACGATTGCGACACTTTTAGAGACATTGCGGCCTTCTTTGTGTTAGAATTTTGAGAGTCCTCCTCGAAATTCTGCCCTAGTTTGGTGAATGATCCTTTAGCCATTTTGTATTTAACGAAATTCGTTGGACCTGCTCCGGACTTTTGAGAATCCTTCTCAAAATTCTACCCCAGTTTCATAACTGATTTCTGAGTAACTTGCATATAATGGCATCGGCTGGTCTTGTTCCAGAATTTTGAGGGTCCTCCTCAAAATTCTGTCCTAGTTTCTGGTTCTGGGAAATGAAGATTTATTAAGATGTGACCGAACCCATAGGGTTTCCTACGTATCCCCTCTTAAATGGGAATCACGTCAATCATAGTCCAGTTACATCAGATAAAGGAATGTAAACAATCTTAACATAGTATCTCTTGACTGCATCTGAATTGATAGGTTTTGGCCAAACTTCTCTGTCCATTTCTGCAAGTGTGAGTGCTCCTCCTGTTAGTACCTTGTGACCCATGTAGGGACCTTGCCAGATGGGTGAAAATTTCCCTTTGGCTTCATCCCGATGTGGGAAGATCTACTTCAGCACCAGTTGCCCCGGTGTGAATTGTCTTGGTTTGACCTTTTTGTTGAAAGCTCTAGACATTCTATTCTAATAAAGCTGACCGTGACATACTGCATTAATTCTTTTTCCATCTATGAGGGTTAGTTGCTCATAGTGGCTCCTTATCCATTCTACATCACTGAGTTCAACTTTTTGTATGATTTTTAAAGAAGGAATTTCTATCTCGGCCAAAATGACAGCTTTGATACCATAAACCAGTAAATAGGGAGTTGCCTAGTTGATGTGCGGACTGTGGTACGGTACCCCAATAGGGCGATTGTTTGTGATTTTCTACCATCTTTCTTAGTATCTTCTTGATGTTTTTGGTTGCAGTTTCCATAACTTCATTCATTTGAGGCCTATATGTTGTAGAGTATTTGTGCTTGATTTTGAAAGTTTCACACATGTCTTTCATTAGATCACTGTTAAGATTGGCGGCATTATCAATGATGATGGACTCGGGAACCCCGAATCGACAAATAATACGATCCCTAACAAAATCTTTGACTGCTTTCTTGGTTATAGCTTTGTAAGATGCAGCCTCCACCCATTTTATGAAGTAATCGATGACTACTAAAATGAATCGGTGCCCGTTTGAAGTAGTGGGCTCGATTAGACCGATGACATCCATTCCCCAAGCAGCAAAAGGCCAAGTTGCACTTGTTGTATTAAGTTCATTTGGTGATAACTTATCATGTCTAGATGTATCTGACATTGGTGGCATTTTTGGACATACCGGATGCAATCTGTTTCCATGGTCATCTAAAAATATCCCGCTCTGAGTATCTTTTTGGCTAGAACATAACCATTCATATGTAGTCTGCAGGTTCCGGCATGTATCTCCTCGAGCAATTTGGAAGCCTCTAGTGCGTCAACACACCTCAACATCCCAAGATCAGGAGTTCTTCTATACAAGGTTCCTCCGCTTTGGAAAAATTGATTGGACAGCCTCCACAATGTGCATTTCTGAGTATGGTTCGCTTGTTCTGGGTATTCTCCTTTTGCTAAATAATCCTTGATGGCGTGGAACCAAGCTTTTCCATCCGTTTCTTCTTCAACATGAGCACAGTAAGCCGGCTGATTATAGATTTTCACCGGGATAGGATCGATGAAATTCTTGTCTAGGTGTTGTATCATTGATGATAAAGTGGACAGTGCATCTACGAACTCGTTCTAGACTCTTGGAAAATGTTTGAATTCTATCTTTGTGAACCTCTTCATCAATTCTTGCACATGATACAAGTATGGTAGTATCTTGGTGTTTTTCGTAGCCCATTCTCCTTGAATCTGATGTACCACAAGATCCGAATCGCCAATTACCAGCAACTCTAATATATTCATATCAATGGCCAAATTTAGCCCCATAATGCAAGCCTCATATTCTACCATATTGTTGGTGCACGAGAACCTAAGATTTGCAGATACCGGATAATGTTGACCTATCTCTGATACCAAGACCGCTCTAATACCCACTCTTTTGAAGTTTGCAGCTCCGTTAAAGAATATTCTCCAACCGTCATATGCTTAAGCAATGTCCTCTCCTACGAATGACACTTCTTCATCAGGAAAATACATTTTTGGTGGTTCGTATTCTCCTCCCACAGGATTTTTAACAAGATGTTCTGCCAATGCTTGTCCTTTGACTTCCTTCTAAGTTACATAGATGATATCGAACTCACTTAATAATATCTTCCACTTGGCTAACTTCCCGGTTGGCATAGGATTCTGAAAGATGTACTTTAGAGGATCCATTCTTGATACGAGGTAAGTGGTATAGGCACAGAAGTAATGCCTTAATTTTTGAGCTATCCATGTCAAAGCATAGCAAGTGCGTTCTAGCAGAGACTACCATGCTTCGTAAGGAGTAAACTTCTTACTCAAATAATATATGTCTTGTTCCTTTCTTCATGTCTTGTCATGTTGTCCCAAAATACAGCCAAAGGCACCATCTAGTATGGACAAATAGAGTAACAAAGGTCTTCCAGGTTCTAGTGGGACTAGGACCGGTGGCGTGGACAGGTATTCCTTAATTTTATCAAAAGCCCTTTGACAATCCTCAGTCCAGCTGGTTTCAGCATCCTTCCTCAACATTTTGAAGATGGGTTCACATATTACCGTAGATTGTGCTATAAAGCGGCTGATGTAGTTGAGATGTCCCAGGAAGCTCATCATGTCCTTTTCGCTCTTCGGTGATGGTAACTCTTGGATAGCCTTAACTTTGGACGGGTCCAACTTGATTCCTCGGTGGCTGACAATGAATCCCAACATTTTTCCTACGGGAACCCTGAATGCACATTTTTGTGAGGTTCAATTTTAAATTGTACCTCCTTAGCCTGTCAAAGAACTTCCTCAAGTCTGCTATGTGATCTGCGACCCTCTTGGATTTGATGATGATGTCGTCAACATACACCTCTATTTCCTTGGGTATCGTATAATGGAAGATGGTCGTCATGGCTCTCATGTAGGTCGCCCTAACATTCTTTAGACCGAATGGCATTATTTTGTAGCAGTACACTCCCCACGGTGTAATGAAGGGTGTTCTCTGCGTCTTCTTCATCCATCCAAATCTGATGATAACCCGCGAAGCAATCTACAATTAGAATGTGTATATTTGGCAACGGGAAATCATCCTTGGGACTTGCTCTATTTAAACTGATAGTCGACACATACCCTAACTTTCCCATCTTACTTCGGAACCGATACGATATTGGCTAACCAAGTTGGATACTTAACTACCCTGAGGACTTTGGCTTTGATCTGCTTAGTGACTTCTTCCTTTATTTTTAGGCTTGTGTCTGGTTTAAACTTTCTAAGTTTCTGCTTTACCAGCAGACACATTGGATTGGTAGGCCACTTATGAGCTACTATGGATGTACTCAGTCCCGTCATGTCATCGTATGACCATACAAAAATATCCTCATATTCTTTCAGGAAACTCTTCCTTTTCTGATGATGATAGGTGAATTCTTATGCGGGTCTCCTTGACGGTTTCGGCGTCTCCCAAATTGATTGCCTCGATTTCGTCCAGGTTGGACTTAGGTTTGATCTCAAAATTCTCAACTTCTTTGATAACTTCCTCATGTTTTTCATCTTCCTCTTCTGAGTCGCTATCCTTATGTTGCGTTGTCTCATTACATGTCACAGTCATTGGTTCATTAGGAAAAGTAATAATAATGTTGTAGAAAAAAAATATAAAAGGTATAAATAAATACTAAATAAAAATGCATTAATTAAATTTTGAAGACATTCAAAAATAGGCACGGGTCGGTGACTCGAGCAATTATTTCAAAACAAAATGTGTCTTTAAAACAAATACTGGAAATTTCTTAAATGCCTAAAATGGCTATTAAAATAGGCCAGGCTAATCGCCAAGCTACCCAGGAACTCGACGGGCTCGGGATGGTATGGCAGTCCAATTCTTGAGAACAGCTCCCTTTTCCACGGTCTGAATGGTAAGACATTATTCCTCCTCCTCCTCAACTATCACATTGCAATCCATATTTTCTTCTTATAGAAATAAATTCCTTATCCCAGCCAAAGCTTCCTCCTCTTTAGATCCCCATATTGTGTCGGCCTGGTGAAAAGTCTTGCTCAGATGTGGCACTGGCTGCTCGAGAGTGTAATAAGGACCACGTCATGGTGGCGACCAATCATTATATTCTTGCCAGGTGTATGGATATCCCAGCCCAAACGTTGTGTCGTGACGTTTCAATTGTATTGGTTTGGTAATGCGCTGGAGTTGCTTCCCAAGCCTTTTGTCGGGTTCATACCCAGACCATGCCAGTATGCTTTATATTTTGTTACTCCACCACTTATATTTCTCAATTGCATTAACATGCTCGATGCGGTGATAAGTTTCTCCACCCAGCCTTCTTCTATTCTCGACAACTTGGACGATTTGACTGGTGTAAATGGGTTTACTTCCATCTCCGTGAATGATTACCTCCTGATGGTTCTATTCAAACTTCACGGCCTGGTGTAGCGTGGAAGCCACAGCCACATAGGCATATATCCAAGGTCGTCCCAATAGAAGATTGTATGTAGCTAATATGTCTAATACTTGGAACTCAACGTCGAACCAAGTTGGCCCCATCTGCAGACAAAGGTTAATCTCCCAAGGTTAATCTCCCCAATTGTAGCCCTCTAAGACCCATCAAATGCCTTCACGTTCATACTCCCCACTCGTATCTCATGGAAATCTTTGCCCAACCTTTTTATAGTAGTCAATGGCCAAATGTTGAGGCTTGAACCCCATCTATTAAGACATTGGCAATGGTCCTCAAACTGTACTGTGATATGTAGCGCCCTGTTATGACTTAATCCTTCAGGTGGTAGTTCATCTTCGTGGAAGGTGATCTTGTAACTCTCCAGTACTTGCCCTACTATGTTGGCCAGCTCTCCAGTGGTAATGTTGTTGGGTACATAAGATTCATTCAACACCTTCATCAGAGCACTCCTATGCACCTCAAAATTTAGCAATAGCGACATGATGGATATCTGGGCGGGAGTTTTGTTCAGATGATCAACGACAGAGTATTCTCTTGCCTGTACTTTCCTCCAAAGATCATCTGGACCGGTTTCAATAATGGGTTGTTTGGTAGTAGCTTTCTTGCTTGTTCCTCCCAAATTTTTGGTTGTATAGATTCTTCCAATTCTGGTAATCCCCTATGCGGCACCGGATTCTTCCATCTTTGCTTTTCCCTTTCTCCTAGCTTAGGCAACATAATCCAAGGTTATGGTATTGGACTTGAAAGGAGGTGTGGGTGCTACTGTCACAGTGAAGGGTGTAGATACTTCTACTTCAAATGGAGCTGTTGTAGTCGCAGGTTCTGTTACTTCAATTTCGAATGGGACTGGTGTGGCTACTTCAACTTCGATTGGTGGTTGTGGCTATACCACAAAAGCAATGAGTGTGACTACAGGTTTAGGGTCATCACCTTTCCGAATAAGCCCAATCGATCCCTCGGGATCCCATTCTTCATCAATTTCTATCACATTTACTCCTTCAGCCCTATGAGCTAGGAGGGGATTATTGCGGACATTTGGCATGCCTTCCTTTGCTTGTATGACTTTGGTATCAATCAGGGTTTGAATCTTATCTTTTAGGGTGAGGCATTCATCGATAGTATGCCCTTTCATGCCAGAATGGTATGCACAGGTTTTATTTGGGTTGACCCACTAGGAGGAGTTTTCCATCACAATAGCAAGAATGGGGGTGACATATCTGGCAGACATCAATCTTTCATATAGTTGGTCAATGGGTTCAGCAATAGAGGTGTATTGTCTAGGCAGCTTGCGATCAAAATTCGGTCTGGATTTTGGATAGTTTTGATGGGTTGGAGGTGAATGGTAATAGGCTGGCTGGGTGTTATAGGTGTGATAGGCGCTAGCGGGTTGAGAATATCTGGAGGTGAGGGTTAGTATATAGGTGGAGGTGTTTGGTATGTGAGTGGAGATTTTGGGCCTTGGGCCACCATCACTACCCCTACTTCTTTCTTCTTTGATATACCCCCAGACTGTAATTCTTTGTTCATAGCCTGCAATGCCTCAAAATTGGTCACCATCCCACTCTTGATCCCTTCTTCAATCCTTTCTCCGAGTTTGATGATGTCAGAGAACTTGTGACTTTCGATGAACATTAACCTTTCATTGTATTGGGGATCCTTGGCCCTGACGAAAAATTTGTTCATCTGCTCTTCTTCTAGTGCCGGCCTGTCTTTTGCAGCTTCTGACCTCCATCGAGTAGCATACTCGCGGAAATTTCCATTGGTTTCTTCTTTATATTCTATATGTAGAAGACATTCGGCACATTTTCTGTGTTAAACCTGAATAGATCCATGAAGTCTGATGCCATGCTCACTCAATTAACCCACTTCTTGGGATTCTGACTGATATACCAAGATAGGGAATCTCCAGTGAGACTCCTTATGAATATCTTCATGCAAATTCTGTCATCTTTCCTAACTCCCACGAGTTTATCATTGTATGTTCTCAAGTGTACCTTCAGGTCACCCGTTCCGTCAAATATTTCAAACTTAGGAGGGTTTGTAACCCTCCAGTAGTTCTACGTCTGGCTGAATGCACAGATCCTTATAATTCAGACCTTTAATTCCTTTGCCTCCTTCAACACCCTGGACTCGGCTTGTGAGCTTATTGAGCTCTTCGGCCATATTCTTTTTGAGTAGGTCCTTCTCGGCAAATTCTGGAGTGTATGGGATTAGCAGAGTAGAGTGAGGTAAGGTTTCCACAATATAGGATTGTTTTGGTGGGTGCCGGGGGTTGGAGTGTATTGGTGATCATTGGTTGAGTTTTGCGTATTAGGGATAGGTTGCGGTGTATTCTGAGGAGTATAGTAAGTGGTTTGTGGATATTGAGTAGGAAGATGTTGGTGATGAGGGGGAGTGGGTGTTGGTGGAGGATTAGGATTTTGGGGAGGAGTTGCGTATTGATGGGGTGCGGGAGGATTTTATGGATGTTGATTTGGTGTGTTTTGAGGAGGTGCTGGGTTTTGAGCATTTTGTTGATTAACATCTGGGACGTTTAGGGTGGGGTGGGGGGGTTCCAAGTTGCGGACCTGCTCAAGTTCTCCTTGCAACTCCAGTATTTTCTGTTCCAATCGTAGGACCAGATCATTCCGGGATGGAGTACTCCAACTGTCTGAAGTTTCAACATTCTCAGCATGCACAGCTTTTTCTTTCCAAATACCACTCATATCATGCATCTTATCCTTTCCCTTATTTTTTGGATTACTTGGAGGAGGAGTAGGTGGAGGGCCTTTGGATCTGGTGTGATAGGACGATGATGCCAGTATGTGCGAACCAACCTTAGGGGATGGGAATAATCAAAATAAAGAAAAAAAGGTAGACAAGTCAGTAAGGATTCTAACAAATAATTGCCGGATTTAAACACATATTGTGGAAACGTGAATTCGCGTCCTAATTTGGGGAACCTCGTTATGCCCAAGGTAAGCCTAGCGACAAGTAGATTTAGAGATATTTAACGCCGATAAATGCCTCATTTCATTAATTTAATAAATAAGAGGAACTTAAAAACAACAATAAATAAATGAGTTACTAACGTCATTTGCATTATTACATTCGAATTCCAAAACGACTCTAGAAAAGCAAATAATCCTAATCTACTTGGTCCCAGAGGGACCTTCTCCAAGCTTGGCCTTCTTAGCCCCATCAATCAAATTTCCCAGGTTGCGCATGTCCAGCAGCTTCAGACCATGCCAAACCTGGGGACTTCGTGCCTCATTTTCTGCAAAAATAAACAGAGTTAGACCACTGCCCCCTCTGAATTCAACTACTTACACATTAACGATTAGCATGTCGGCATTTCATCTCTCCAAATAATGAACATATCGTGATTGCATCCATTGGGATTATGGAAATCCCGGTGGACTTTGGACAAGGCTTTCTTAGAGGGTTATTATGTGGAAAATTTATTAACCCCAGCTAGGTTTGACCATGATGCATGTACAGTTATTATCAGAGCGAGGTTTCTATATAAGTCTAGACTGGTACCCTCAAGCGGACAACTTGAGAGGTAAAGGCGCGGAACCATCGACTGCACCATTGATCACCTAGTTTTACCGCAAATAAGCCTTTCCGAATTTAAAGGGTAATTTTAGGAAGAGTGCGGACACTCATCAAGTGCTGCTATGGTATTAGTACGCACAAGTGGAATATGATGTTGAGCATGGAGTTATGCAAAAACAAAACAACACGTTGTCAACTATTTGCATGATGAATAAATATGAAATGTGATATTTAATCATTATAAAGACATTTAAGAAAAGAAAAATAAGGAGATAAGTCACTTTCCATAGTAAAAGTGAAAAAGCAGGGAGGAAGAGCATAAATGAATAAGGATAGACAAATAAATTCACATAGAATGGGAAGGGTGTGCAAGTACTAAAGACATGCTTAAAGACTAATTCACGGACAAGTTCGTTATGGTAAGAGCCTAAAGATATCTCCAGCAGAGTTGCCATGCTGTCGCGCCCCCTTTTTCTCGTGAAATCAGGTTTTGACATTTCTGGGACAACTCCTTTCCTTTTGGAATGGGGTAAGGGATTTGAAGAGTCGCCACTTAACGAATTAAGGTGCATTAGGGCACCTAGAGCAGTTAACTCATGGAACCAGTTTACATCACCAGAGATCGGGTAAGGGCTCGAAATTACCTTGAGGGGAAGGTGTTAGGCACCCCTCGAGATCCACAACGGTGGGTCCCGACCGAACTTAAATTAAGCGAATTAGTATTAAAAGAGGAGAAAAACAAATTAGACAAATACAATATTCAACTTATTTTTATACAGGAGTATAAGGGGTGGTCCTAAGATTTTTAGCCTATAGGATCATTTGCAACTCCCTCAAGTCGGGGTTTTCCTCATAGCATTAGCACATGGGCTATTGATAATAGATGATAATCATGAAATTTAGCTGATATTTACACTTTAATTTGGCCGCACTTTATCAATGTTTGATTGTAAAAGATAACAAAATGCTCTAATTAAGAGTTTTATGCTTTGCAGGAGCCATTCCGAGCTAGGAGGAAGCTAAAAGAGTATTTTGGATTCAATATAGCTTATGGAAGGACACTCGGAGGATAACACGATCAAAAAAGAGAAGAAAGAGCAAGGACCAAATCCGAGGTCAGGTCCGCGGCCGCGGACAGAACTTGTGTCAAATCTACGGTCAATCCATGGCCGCGGACGAGTTGTTCGGAGCCAAAAAGTCAGGACCAATTGTGTAATTTCTAGGACGACCCTCCTTGACCTACAAGAAGCCCAACTCGCCTAAAAAGAGGATATGGAGGTTTTTGAAGGCAAGAAGCAAGGCGGAAGATTTGGCATAGAGTTTTTACCTTTCTTCTTCTTGTTTTTATCATTGAGGATGAATTCTATCATTATGATTGTGAAAACGATTATGTGTAGCTAAACTCCTAATCTAGGGTCTTGATGGAATCTTTTAGAGGATGACTTTCTTGCTATGTTAATATAGATTTGCCCTAATATTTTCTCTGTTTGTTCAACTATATAGTGATTGTTGTTGATTGAAGGGCCCTCAATCGACTGTGCCTATTTAGTATGCATTACTCAAGAGAGAGTGTATATTTGGGTAGTTATTGAACAACATCACTCTTAATGTATATGAGGGATCAATACGAAGGATTTAAAGGTGGGATTACGGATAACGAAACCTTGGCTGCGATCTAAGTGAACTGTAATTAAGGCCATCTAGCATAATTTGGGAGAATATATATAGTATATTGTTGTAATTACTCAGGAGAGAGTTACGACAGACAGAGTGCTCATGATCGATAGAGAAGACATAGACAAATTTATAGGAAACATACAAAAAGATTCCGACAAGAGAGGAAATCAGAACCTTAGACCATTCCCAATCTTGCTTACAAACCATTTATAGCTAGTTCTTAATTATCGTATTTTGATTATATAATATTTAGTTAATAAACACCTAATTTGTTACTCAAATATCTCTAAAGATTGAATACGTGAATTTCTATGAGTCTAATAGTTGTGATTGATTGGTTAATTCCCTATGGGATTCGACTCCGGACTTGTTAACCGAAATATTTTTGCAGCGACTGCTTTGTCCTTTTTATAAGGCATAGTTGGGTGTGATTAAATTTTGGTGCCGTTGCCAAGGAATTAATAGTGTTATTGATTGTAGTTAAAAAGAAGTGCAAAAATTCTTAGTGTAGTCAATTTTCTTCAATTTAAACTGACCATTGAAATTCTAATGTTTATAGTCGTGGTTATTACAGGTGCATGCCTAGAAACTCCTCAAGAACTGGTGAATTTCTCGAAGCATTATCAGATCCTAAGAAATTTTTCAAGGCATTGAATCGTGCAAACAGGAAAGGCAAGCAACAATAGAACTCAACCAAAAACATTGAACCATACATGGAAGACGATAATCCAAACATCAGAGACAATGTGAATGACCCAAACGATCAGGGTATGGCACCTCTTATGCTAGAAGTAGCATTATATGGCTGGGCACACCCACCGCTGACAACTTAGCAACTGCTATTGTAGTCCCTCATATACAAGCAGATTCATTCCAGATCACAAATAGCATGCTACATCTGTTGCAAAACAAGGGACTATTCTCTGGGTCATAGATTGAAGATCCTCAGTAGCATCTAAAGAATTTCCTGTCAATATATGCCACGCAGAGGCAACACAATGTGACACCAGAAGCAATACGTTTGTTGTTGTTTCCATTCTCAGTGACAGGAGCAACTCAGACTTGGCTTAATTCACTCCTCATCAACTCCATCACTACTTGGGAGGAATTAGTCAAGCAATATTTGAACAAATTTCATCCACCGTACAAGACTGCTAAGCAAATTGATGAGATATTGAGCTTCAGACAGAAACCAACTGAGACGCTACACGAAACGTGGGAGAGATTCAAGGGTTTGATGGTTACTTGTCCACATCATGATATTCCGAAGCAGATGTTAGGGCAGAGATTTTACATAGGTTTAGCAGATACTATGAAAGCCAATGTTGAAGCTTCAACAGGTGGAGTAATTTTGAGCAAATCATTCAGAGTGAGCAAGATCCTACTCGACAAGATGGCATAAAACTTAGGATGGACAACAATAAATGCTCCAATCACTCATGTGGTTCACTCAGTGGCTATTGACCCGGCTAACTCCATCGCTGAAAATATGACCACTCTACTGACACAAATAAGCATCCTCGCCAAAAAGGTTGAAGAATCAGGCCAAAAGCAGCATGTACACATAGTTGATGCAACTAATGGGGTTCTATGTACATCATGAATTAATCTACCATATGTCTACTCGTGGAGTGCTGAAGGTGATAATCAACAATACTTGGAGAACATGAATTATGTGGCCAACTACGGGGGACTAAGACCAGGTAGTCAGAATTGGGGTCAGCAGAATCAACAATATAGACCAGCTCAATAGCAGTACAATAACAACATTAACCATGGGGCTATGCGACCACAGGGACAAATGGCACCTTACCAAAAGCAACAAGGGTACAACCAGCAAAATCATCAGCAGGCTTATCAACAACCTCCACAATAATAAATTGAGAGACATGAAGATAGGTTTGCTAAACTTGAGGGAATGATGCAACAAGTTATTGGGTCCACTGGAAAACTAGTTGATAGAGTAGAATCACGTAAGTCAGCGATAAAGAATATTGAGATCCAGTTAAGACAAATTTCCATGGCCCTAAATAATCGTCCTCATAGGACGTTACCTGCAGACACCCAAATCAATCTAAAAGAGCAGGGCCCGTTGTCACACCTCCTTTTTACACACCCGAAGGTATATATAGGGAGTTTTTCCAATTTAAGTGATATTATTCGAAATGGGATTATTTATTTATCAGAGTCGCCACTTGGAATAAATTATGGTGTCCCAAGTCACCGGTTTATTTTAAATTCCAAATCGAGGAAATTTCAACTTTTATTTAAAAGTGTGCGAACCAGAAATTTTAAATAAGGAATTCTGTTAACCGGGGAGGTGTTAGGCATTCCTGGGTTCTGTGTTTCTAGCACGGTCGCTTAGAAATTTATACTTGGCTTGATTGTTCAATTACTCATTTTTAGGACCTATGTGCAATTAACGTTTTAACCGCTTTTAATCACTTGATTTATTCGTAATTAAAGAATCGAGTTACGCGTATGTATACTCTTTTCTTTTGGCGCGTCAAAAATCATGTCACGCGAAGGTATCCACAATTAATAACGCTTTGTTTATTTTTATTAAGAAAAAATAGGTTGAAGTTGCGCGAATGCATCCCTCTAGTCTTTTAATAATTTAATTTTCAATTATGTTACGCGAACGTATACATAATCGCAATACTAATCTAAATCGGGCCTAAAGCAAACTACGATTATTCAAGGCATTTCTAAATTAATTCATTTATATGAGGGCCATAAATTAAAAGATTATATTTGTATATGGCACACCCTAATTTGTTTAATCTAAAGTTGTGAGGGCCAAGTGTTATAAATTAAAGCATGGCACACATCAATTTTAGAGGGCTTGTTTAACTAAGGTAATAGAAGGAAGTTTTTACTTACACCTATTTTGGACTTGATAAAAGGGCTAATAATTGTGAACAATTTGGAATGTATGCGTTGGATCCTTAATATTTTTAGGGGGGAAGCGGGCCAATTGACAGGCCCAAGACTCTACCCATTTTTTAAAAAAAATTCAAGAATAAAAGGGCTGATGTGAACTGGGCTCGAACTAAGCCCAGAATCGAATCCACAACGGAACTTAGACCCCATCAGATCTGTTCTCTCCCACATTGTATTATTGGGGCTGGAATCAGGCATAAAATGACAGCCTTGGATATATTAAGTCTATTTTAACACATTTACTACTTACATTGCTACAATAAAAACATGTGCTATCAAATTCTAAAAAAATCAACATGCTGAAACCAGTGCGTGAGGACATTTACATTAGCTGAATAAAATGACACCATGACATGTAAGTATAAAATGTGAAGTACATATGGGCAGAATGAGGCCCAAAGAGTCTCTGCTGTCAGTTGGCCTGCTTATGTGATATAGGAGAGCTTTTAAACGGGCTGAACTTTGATCCCAAACATATACAACATGAAAACATGTACCCAAACTGCCTTAATAAATCATCAAGGATCCGGAAAAAAAATGATTTTATATACCAACATATATCTAATTATAATACTAACTATGAAAATTACAACTTAACTTATTTATGAACTATTTTATAATCTTTATAAAGTTCAGTCTACTTATTACAATAAATCTGAATACAATAGCAATTTTACAACAGTAAACAGACTTTTTGCATTGCTATTAAACCAAAAATACAGCTTCCTAAGAAAGAGATATGTTCTAAGTGACTGTCTAATCTACTGCATGCTCTATCCTCGAACAAGCTAGGACTGCTCATGGCTATCCTCTAACTGAGTCCCTTTCCCGTAATACACGGATTGTTTCAGTGACCAAAAAAGAACCTTGTGCAACATTAAGTAGTGAATCTAACCATTAAAGGGTCAGATTCATTTCCTTTGGTATTGTTGTTAAGTGGTGAATTTGGAACAACAGTTTTACAAGTATATGGACACTGATTCAATAATCAAACAATGACAAGTTGGGCACGTATACAGCATAATATTTTAGATTTTTATGATCCAATTTAGAAGCCACTTAAAGTAATATTAACACATGATTTGCAGACATTAACCAACCCTAGTTTCACATGCTCATGATTTTTAGAACTTCAGCCAACCAACATAAATTCTGAGCACACATTTTTGAACTCAAACTCAATTCTATTTAAAAATGACATTGTTACATACCTTAGAGTTGAAAAATACAACAGAAAATGACCAAATAAAGGTCAGAAAACCAAGGCTGATTCAGAGAGCTCGAAACCAGAAATCCCAGCCAAGACACCCAAGAAAGATCCTCTTACTTCAAACCATTCTTTCTAGCTTGTGAACCAAAAGTAAGAAGTTTTTGAAGTTTTCCTAAGATTTCTGAAATCTGATTTTTTTCAGAAAGGAAGAGAGAATTTTTTTGGTAGTAAAATGATGTTGAATCTGTGTGTGTGAGTGAGGAAATATTTTTCTTTTATAGAGTGTACAAAAAAAACATCACAAAGGAATATTCTGACCTAAATTTTTGAAATTTCATAATAGTACAGCATCTTTTAACAACTGTTGTCCTTTTTCTTATCCAATATCAGCATTTTGCTAAGGATAGGGACAGTTTTCCTAAATACTAGAACCTTATGATTTTTAGCCTAAGTAAAAATTTAGTTTTACCCTTCAATTTACTACTTATTTCAGCTTTACCTAGGTTTTTTAATTCAAAACAAGTCTCTAAAGTTTCAAATTGTTGGCAAATCAATACCAACACCACAGTCCAGAGATTATCACACAAGAAAATATCAAAGGGCTAGATTATTGAGCAATCAACCATCAAACCTAAATTCTTTTGATATGGACAGAATCATAAGTAAAACAAAACCTAATCATAGAAGGAAATTTTTTAACCTAATGCATAAGAAATGGAACAAAGATAGAATAGCAATTCAAACCAAATACTTAGAAAATTATTAAAACCTACATTCAAATACTGAAACTAACAATTAAACCATGCTTCCAAAATAAGAAGTAGAACCAATTGAAGAGAAATGATCTTAAACTGACTTATGGATCCTAAATGCCTCGACCTACATTTAACTAAAGTGATTAACTAAACAAACTTGTTTTACTAGAATTCAAATATAAACAACAAATGAAACACATCAATTTTGGAATTGGACTGATTACGGGCAAAAATAAAACAAGCAAAGATTACTAAACGAAACTCAAAATGCACTACGAATTCAAACGAGTTAGACATGAGTTAAGCCAAAAAAAAAACCTTAACGATCAAAATTGTGACCTCCTGAATCATTTTGAATTGTCATAGAAAAATGGCAAACATAGGAAGTGGAACAGACAAGAAGACGAAGAAATGGATGACGAAATAGAAAAGGGAAAAAAAAAGAAAACAGGGTCATGAAATCATACCTCTGGAAAGTAAATTGGCTCAAGAAGAATGGGTTATCTTGGATTTAAAATGTAATAGGTGTTAGCTGAATGTTTTCATCAAGAACAAACAGATAATACCCTTTCCGACTTAAATCCTCCTCTGAAGAAACCCCTAATCGTGTGACCTACGTTTTTGCATATTCTCAGATCCGAAATTGAAGTGGCTTGAGGGGAAATCGAAGGACCTGGCTTGGGGATCTGGAAAGGGGAGAGGACAAAGGTCAACTAGTAGGAATTTGGGGAGGTTTGGAGCAGTTAGGGTTTTTTGACCGAACTTTCGATTCAAGATTCGAAAGGCTTGGGTCTGATTCGAGGGAGATGGAGTGAATATTCAGGATGGGTAGGTGAAGAAGAGTCTGTGGTGTAAATTTGGGCAGGTTTGGTGTACTGGAACCACCGTGAGGCGATTCCCGGTGGGCGGTTTGCGGCGGAGATGAAAGGGTCTCATAGCGGCTAGGGTTTGGTCTTCAGAGAAGAAAGACGAAGTGAGAGGGGGGGGGGGTCTGATGGGGGTAGATATTTTTGGATGCTAATATAGTAAAGTACACACTAGTTCTGGGTCGTTGGATTGATAAGATCCAACGGCTGAGATCAATTTGGGGCGAAACAGGATCGTTTAGGGGCTTTGCAGAGTGGACCAGGTATGATTATAATGTGGGCCGGGTATTTGATGGGTTAGGGGTGGATTTTGGGCTGGTTTGACTGATTTGGAGATTAAAAAAAAGTCCAATCCCTTATATTCCTCTTCTTTTATTTTCAATTTCTTTTCTTTTTCTTTTCTTCTTTTTTTTCTTTTTTCTTTTTTAATTAAAAAATTCTAATATTTAAAAATCCTAAATTATCTAAAATGTGAGATTAAAATAATTAATTAATTACAAAATTATAAAAGCTATTTTAATCCTAAATTAAAAGGGAAAATCAGTAAAAGGAAAAAATGTAGAAATTGGCCATTTTTGTAATTTTTATTTTTAATAGAGCAAGTAATTAATTAATTAATCCTAAAAATATAAAAATAAATCCTAAATGCAATGCATGATATTTTTGGTATTTTCATAATTTAAACAAACTTAAACATGCACAGAAAATGCAAATAATTAAATACAAATCCTATAAAAATCCTTAAAATAGCAAATAATTAAAGGAAGAAAGCTAATTATTGGAATTCTGTAGGAGTAATCCATGTGGAGCAAAAATCACATGCTCACACCCGTAGCTGCTAATGGCAGTGAGTCTCCAAAATGGTAGAGACTTAGATCTGGAGCAAGAAATTGCTCATGAAAGCAAACAAACAGAGACACTGGTGTCAGTGCCTGTTGAGATAGACAATTCAGTATGGTTAACTAAGGTGACATTACAGCAGGCACAAGAGAACACCAACAAAGAAGAAGAAGTTGTGAAAAAGATGGAGGTTGTATCAGAGCCGATAGTAGAAGTAGTGCCTGAACAAGAGAAAAAACAAATCACAGGGAAGAAGCGACCATCAGCACCATTCCCATAGAGATTGGCCAAGTATCAGAAAGATAAGCAGTAAAAAAAATTCTTAGAGATGTTGAAGCAAATTCAGGTAAATATTCCATTAATTGATGCTTTAAAGGAGATGTCTGGTTATGCAAAGATGATGAAATACTTGATGTCCCGCAAGTTCGATTTTCAAGACTTGGCACGGTTACACTGAATCAAACCTGCAGTGCTGTTATGACGAGACCCATAGCTGAGAAGTTGTCTGACCCAGAGAGTTTCACAATCCCTTGCACAATAGGCAAATTTACATTTACTAAGGCACTATGTGATCTGGGAGCAAGCATAAACCGTATGCCCCTGTCTATCTACAAAAGGCTAGGCATTGGAAGAGCTAGACCCACGTCTATGTTACTACAGCTGGTTGATCGAACAACGAAGAGGCCCTCGGGGAATCTAGATAATGTATTAGTATAGGTTGGGAAGTTTGTGTTCCCAGCAGATTTTGTCATCCTTGATTGTCGGGTTGACGAGGAAATTCCCATAATTTTGGGAAGGCTATTCTTTGCACTGGGAGAGCCTTAATTGGTTTTGAAATTGGAGAGCTCAAGATGAGATTAAATGATAAAGAGATAACATTCAACATGCATAAATCTATGCGGAGACCAAGTGAATTTGCTAATTGCTCTTTAATAGATGCGGTGGATGTAGTCTTGGAGGAGGAAGATGAAGTTTTGAACATTAAATACCCTCGAGCAACTTGTCTCATGAACTTAGACGAAGCTAATGGTGAAGACTTGGCATAGTGGGTACTTGCTCTTGAAGGCCAAGGTTTTTGGAAAAGGGAGCTTGAATTTGAGCCTTTACATTAGAGGAAAGAAAAACTCCTCCAGCAAAGACGTCAATAGAAAAGCCACCAAAGTTGGAAGTGAAGCCACTGCCATCCCATCTCAGGTATGCATTCTTGGGACTTGACTCAACTTTACCTATTATTATCTTAGATAGTTTGTTAGATGTGTAGGCAGAACAACTTTTGCAGGTACTAACTGAGTGCAAGACTGCAATTGGGTGGACCATTACAGACATTAAGGGGATCAACCCGGCCTTCTGTATGCATAAGATTTTGCTGGAAGGTGGGCACAAACCTTCCAGAGAACGTCAAAGAAGGTTGAACCCCAACATGAAAGAAGTGGTGAAAAAGGAAGTGATTAAATGGTCAGATGCGGGAATCATATTCCCCATCTCTGACAGTAACTGGGTTAGCCCAATGCAGTGTGTACCCAAAAAGGGAGGTATGACGGTAGTAAATAATGAGAAGAACGAGTTGATCTCTACACGAATAGTCATAGGTTGGCAAATCTGTATGGATTACAGGAAGTTGATCTTGGCTACCAGGAAGGACCATTTCCCGTTGCCGTTCATTGATCAGATTCTAGATAGATTGGCAGGGAAGTCTCACTTTTGCTTTTTGGATGGGTACTCGGGGTATAATCAGATTTCTATTGCCTCGGAGGATAGAGCGAAAACGTCGTTCACCTACCCTTATAGAATCTATGCATTTTGGCGAATGCCGTTTTACTGATGCAACGCACCGGCCACATTCCAAAGGTGCATGATGGCCATCTTCATAGATATGGTAAATGAGATAATAGAGGTTTTCATGGATGACTTCTCAGTGGTAGGGAATTCATTCGATGATTGCCATGTGAACTTGAGAAGAGTTTTGAAAAGGTGTATCGAAACTAATCTGGTACTCAACTGGGAAAAGTGCCATTTCATGGTACATGAAGGTTTAGTGTTGGGGTAATTAGTGTCAAGTAAAGGTATTGAGGTGGATCGTGCAAAGGTTGATGTGATAGAAAAGCTTCCACCACCCACCTCCGTCAAAGCAATCAGAAGTTTTCTTGGGCACGTCGGCTTTTATAGGAGATTTATAAAAGATTTTTCCAAAATTGCTAATCCCTTGTGTAAATTGCTTGAAAAAGATCACCCTTTTGTGTTTTCCAATGACTGTAGTGTAGCTTTTGAGGAATTAAAGAAGAGACTGGTAACAACACCTATCATAGTTGCCCCCAACTGGGAGCAACCGTTTCAGCTGATGTGTGATGCGAATGATTATGTTGTGGGAGCAATTCTTGGGCAAAGAAAATATAAAATCATGCATCCAATATACTACGCAAGTAGAACGTTGAGTGGAGGCCAGCTAAATTACATTGTGACCGAGAAAGAGATATTGGCATTGGTGTTTGCATTTGACAAGTTCAGGTCATACCTGATAGGCTTGAAGGTAATCGTTTATACTGACCGTGTTGGTTTCAGGTACTTAATTGAGAAGAAAAAGGAGTCAAAACCGCGCTTGATTCGATGGGTGCTACTATTGCAAGAATTTGATTTAGAGATCCGTGACCAAAAAAGAACGGAGAAACAAGTAGCTGAAAAGAAGGTTGAGGTAGAAGAGATTGTGGAAACTTTTCCAGATGAACAACTACTAGCCACGAGTCTCGAGGAAGTGCCGTGGTATGCAGACATTGCGAACTACCTGGCGAGCGGTATTTGTTCCTTATGACCTTTTCTCTATTCAAAAGAAAAGTTCTTTCATGATTGTCGCATGTATTATTAGGATGAGCCTTATCTATTCAAAATTTGTGTTGATAACATGATCCGGAGATGTATCCCCGAGATTGACCAGTCTTCTATTTTACAGGCTTGTCACGCCTCACCATATGGTGGGCACTTCGAGGGAGTAAGGATAGCTGTGAAAGTCTTGGAGTCGGGGGTTCTACTAGCCAACACTATTCAAAGATGCACATCTATGGATAAAGGGCTGTGACGAATGCCAACGAACCAGGAACATTTCTCGCAGACATGAGATGCGAACCCAATTTAGGAGGTAAAAATGTTTGATGTATGGGGGATCGACTTCATGGGGACTTTCGTCAGCTCATATGGCAACAAGTATATACTCGTCGCTGTAGACTATGTGTCTAAATGGGTAGAAGCTACAGCACTCCCTACAAATAATGGAAAGGGGGTAATTTTTTTGTTGAGAAACAACATATTCACCCGATTTGGCACCCCAAGGGAAATAATCAGTGACGGAGGCACTCACTTTTGCAATTGAACCTTTACAGAGTTGTTGAAGAAGTATAATGTACACCACAAGGTGGACACCCCATATTATCCACAAATAAGCGGGCAAGTGGAAGTCTCGAATAGAGTAATAAAAAGTGTGCTGACTAAAACTATGAATGCAATTAGAACAGATTGGGTGAGGAAGTTAGATGATGCACTTTGGGCGTATCGAACCGCTTTCAAAATTGCTATAGGCATGTCGCCATACAAGTTGGTGTTTGAGAAGGTGTTTCATTTACCAGTAGGGTTGGAGCATAGAGCTTGGTGGGCGTTTAAACAGTTGAATCTTGATAGTAAAGCTGCAGGAACAAGTAGAGTAACGGAGTTGCACGAGCTTGATCAGTTTAGATATCACGCTTTTGAGAGCATAAGATTATATAAGGAGAGGATTAAGATGATACATGATAGAAATATTATTGAGCGGAATTTTAAACCTGGAGACACGCTATTGCTATACAACTCACGTCTGAGGCTGTTTCCAAGCAAATTGAAATCACGATGGTTAAGGCCTTTTCGTGTGGTTGAAAATTACCACACTGGTGCCATAGAGATTGCTGCAGAAAATGACTCTCACACATTTAGAGTCAATGTGCACAGGTTAAAGCATTATGTGGGCATGAAGGAAGCAAAGGAAGTGTCAATGACCCATTTGATCGAGCCTCCACTGTTGAGCGTACTTTAAAAATGCTTATATGCGTCGTGTCGTGACGTTAAATCAGGCGCTTCATAGGAGGCAACCCATTGATTTGTTATATCCGTCGGGGTAACATGGTATCCTGGAGGTAGGCATAAACACAAAAAAGGGGAAGAACTTGGACGCCTAATCCGCAGCTACGGATCTAACCGCGGACCAGTCACGGATTTTGCAACTCTTCTGTCCGCGGCCGCAGATCTGACCGCGGATCCGGCCATGGACCTGGCGATACTACAAAAAAATAGCATTTAATGACAGACAAAATCTATCGCTAAAGAGCCTTTTTCCGTCGCCATTAGGATTAGCGACGGATTACCATTTGTTGTTGATATGCTCATTGCTAAGCTCTTAGCGACGGAAAAATGGGATCCGTCGCAATATTAGCGACGTTCTAGAGACGAACACTATCTGTTGCTGCAATTAGCGACAGAATTTCCATCGCTATATTAGAAAATTTTATCGCTAACTTCACAATGCATTTCGTCGTTGGTATACTTTTGCGACAGAAATTCGGTCGCGAATCTGTCGCCAATATTTTGAGACTAATTTTAGCTTTGCATTTGGCGACCAAAATCGTATGTTACAATCCGTCGCAATATTTTTCCCTTTTAAATCCTTTTTATTTAGCATTTTAAATTTTCTCTGCTCATGCACTTTGCATGCAAATTATTAGATATCCTTTATAATAACTAAAATTCATATAAATTAACATACTTCAAGGTCCAAAATGCATATAGCTAATACAATTAAGTTCTAATTATCCCTAACACCAACAATAAAGATCAAACCATAAAACTTCCAAATACGAGGCCTAGAGGTTAAGGTCATCATCTGAAACCGATGGATGAACCACATGAACAGTAGCAGTAGTAGGAACATGAATTGTTGGTACCATATCTAATGGGTGGTCAGTAGAATCAGTGAGGGTGACGACGAAATCATTTCACGCACCCACTCAGTCAATACTGGAAGCATATGATTAGTTATCACAGGAACTATGTGCTCTGTTAGTGCATGAATCAAACGCCTCACTAACTCATCCAGGTTCGATGTTGATTGAGCACCCGAAGGTGATATTGATGATGAAGCATCTAATCCGGAAGAGCCACGAAGATTCGGTCCATAGTAACATTTTGCTTGAGATTCAAGACCATATACTCTTCTCTTCTTTTCCCCTCCCGCGGCTTCATAATATGCTTTACATTGATCAATATCAGATTAAGCTTGTATTTGTTCCTGTAATATTTCCTGATACTTTTCCAGTAAAAGAGGTGTAATAAGTACTGAATTAAAATAGTCAAGAATGTTGAGCATTTAATTAACCAACAGAGAGGATACTTTTTATATTCTTTTTATATTATAGTAAATAAGATTATAAAATATTGAACTTACATGCACCAGTCGAGCTTTCTCATCAAGAAAAGATTTTTCATTATGCCCATGTGTATGGACGTACAAATATAATTCACTTGGTGTTGGGTCTCGACCCTTTTCAACAGCCTGTACCAAAAATAATTTATTTTTTAAAGGATGAAAATATTACTATAGCAAAGGTTCTAACTTCTAATCTTTCTGAACTTATAACGAACAGAGATTCAATTGATAATGATCGAAATCCTATTTGGAATGATTGAAATCCCATTTGTAATTGATATCTGGGACATGTTAGATATAATGAGCCCTTCTCCTATTTAACAAGCAAATGGAGGTCACAACAACAAGCTGGAAAATGCAGCAGGAACTGTGGACATATGCCAGTTTGGATAGGAATTTCAGACTCAATTAATGCAAACTGGATAATAATTTTAATGCACATAAACATGTAGTACTATCATGTACTCTTATCAAGATTAAGATCACTCCGACATAATCAATTGTAGGTGTTAGCAAACAGTGAGAAAACAACAGCACATGAATACGTCACCTATTAATTTTTTTTTAAAATTATTTTTCCCCCTCACCTCACTTTTTAAATTAGTTTAATTAGAACCACTCCCCTTTTATCCCATCCCCAGTTCTTTTATTCCCTCCCCCCAACAATAACAATAACACAAAAATAAAATAAAACAAACCATCTCCCTTATTCTAACGCAACCATTCCCCCTTCTTCACCAAACCCCCTTCTCTTCTCCCTCCTCTCTACTGACCCACTCTTCCATCTCCGATCATCACAAGGTTCTCAATTAAGTACATGATTCTACTCTTTTCTTTTAGTTTCTTTTGTTTTATTCTTTTCGATTTTTTTTCTTTTCATTCTTTGTCTTTTCTATTGTAGGTGTAAGAAAGTAGAAATCTAGGTACTCTTATCTATGTTGTATTTGTTGGTATATTTGTTGACATGTGAGGACATTAGGTTGGTTGGGTTGGGGAAAAAATCATTGTTGAGTTGTGAGGAATGAGAGATTAATTGGTTCCTTTGGTACATTGGGGGCATATGCGCATGAAGTGTTTGTTGAATTGCCCCAATGAACTTTCTAGTATAAAATGTGACCCAAGGGATGAGTGAAGTCTGAGTAACCCCCCTTAGGTTACCTATTCCGCTGATTCTTTACAATGAGATCTTTAAAGAAAAGATGCACTACCGGTGGTTCGTCCTGGGCACGGGTATCAGCAAGTTCAAGGCAGTTCGATAGCACCAAGTTTGTCTCCAGAGCTGCCCAAGACCATTTCAGTGATAAGGCTATTAGAAAGTCGGTACCAGAAAGGAGATTTGATAGGGGTTCCCTCCAGGCTTAGTGCCCCAATATGCATAGGGAACCAATTAGGCGCAGGCTCGACATCTTCTTTGAGGAGCCGGAGGACGGTAACTTGTTACTTGTTAGGGAATTTTATGCCAACTATTCCGAACATGAGGATCATATTTGCATTATGTGACAAAAGAGGGTGAATGCCTCGATTGAGGCCATCCGGAGAGTGTATCGCTTTCATGCATTTACTAGGGAGATGGACTACTATGATACTTACAAGCGAGAACTCACAAATTGGTAATTGTTTTTCCAAACTATCTGTAAACCAGATAAGGAGGTATTGTGGGTTGTTCAGGGATCGAAGTTGCACTCCGCCTCATTCACATTTGAAGGTAAGTGTTGATTGTACATTATCAATAGTCGACTGCTATCATCCCACAACACCACTGAAGTCAATGGACCACGGGCTGTTTTGATCTGGTGCTTCATGAATGGCCACAATTTTGATATGGCCAAGGTTATTCACTCAGAGATGTTCATCCGTTCAACACTAAGGAGGTATGGGTTCTTCTTCCCATCTCTGGTCACTAGATTGTGTCGGGCTGTAAGACTATTAGAGAACCCCAGTGTGGACGGCAAGGTGAAGAAATAAACAATGTTCCGAGTTTCAAAAGTGACCATTAGGAAAGAGACGATGGCATCCAATTCAACTGATAGTGATGATTCCAAGGCATCCGAGGCGGGAGATGATGCGGGATGAAGTAGGGGCTGAATTGCCTTCCCATGAGCATATGGGCGGGTTAAATGACTGGCAGCCTTAGAGCAGGAAATGGAAAGGCTCCATACTACTATCACAGACTTGGGGACTAGAGTTGATGCCTTGGCCACCTAAAATGCTAAATTAGAGAAAAAATCATGGGCTGGTTGCGTGCGCTGGGGAGGGCATGTCACTTAGACCCCGACACTATCTCTGATCAAGACTAATCTTCCAGGGAAGTTCCTTTGCCTCACATTACTTTCTATTTTATAACATGAGGACATGACATCTTTTTAAGTGTGGGGTGGGGGTTACTTCGTTGGTATGTTGTGTATATATAGGAATGTAGCTTGATTCTAGTTTGATTGTAGCCTTTGGTTAATTTTGATTGTAGTCTTTCGTTAGTTTGATTTTGGTTTTTAGTTAGTAGTCTAAATGTGTGAACGTGTGAAAATTTCATATTTTTGACTTGTCCCGACGACAAATATCACTCGACGGGTTTCTTGAGGGTCTAAGTTGATATAAAAAAAAATTTCTTTTGTAGGTAGTGTATCAATAACCCCTTGATTTTTCTTTTGACCGCGGTTCTTTTCAAAGAGTTTTTGTTAAATCGGGTTAATTAGTTTTTTTTTTAATTAGGTACTTGTGGGCTAAGGGTTGATATGGAAGGAGGATCCTTTAACATCATTATGCCCTGAATATAGTAGATACTTTAGTGTGACACTTAGGCTTAGTTGTTAATTCTTATTAGAGTGCCTTAAATTGTATGTTCTTAATTTGGCTTAAGTACTCTGACTAGAGCATTTCAACGATCCAATCTGGAGTGAGTCATCTGCCATGTATGTGTGAGGATTGATAATTCTTATTAGAGTGCCTTAAATTGTATGTTCCTAATTTGGCTTAAGTACTCTGACTAGAGCGTTTCAACTATCCAATCTGGAGTGAGTCATGTGCCATGTATGTGTGAGGATTGTTGTATTTTGTGCACTGCATTAGATGCCTAGAACTTGCCCCGTGTATTTGCAAAGCGAAATAGTAGTTTGTTCATTCTTGGAAATGATATAGGCATTTCTTTGTTAAGCCAGATATATATATATATATATATATATATATATATATATATATATATATATATATATATATATATATATATTTTACCTGCCTAATTGTTATGTCTCATAGTTAAACCCTTTGAGCATGTAATCTTATTTCTTTGGCAACCACAAGACAAGCCTTACCAATTTGTTTGAATTAATCATCTATTTGAACCTTTTGCCTCTCATGAGCACTTGAATTGTTATGAACTTTGTAAAAGTTAAAGTGTGTGGTGGTTGGTTTAGCTTTTGAGTGGAACTAATGAAATAAGGAGAAAGGTACACTGCTTTGAAAAAGTAAGAGCCACTTGAAATGGAAAAAAATTCCTTGATAAGTGGTGGCTCTTGATGTAAATGTGCTTAAAGAAGAATGGGGTTAATATATAATGATATGAAGGTGGAGTTAAGGTAAAGTGTATGGTTTTAAATGTTAAAGTGTATGTATTAAAGTGCTTACGGAGGTGTAATCACTCTTATACCTAAATTCATCCTACCTGTCTCGCAGTCTACATCAGAACCAAATGAAGTCCTAATTGATCCTAACTGAATGAGCTCGATTAGTAGAGTAGTACACTACGGGCAAGCCTATGGTGCATTTTTTATGGTATATGAATGTTCTTTTTGAGAGTGAGTGAATTCTTTCTATCTTGAGTTCCTAATTATTCTTAACTATTATTGTGTGTGGAACCACTTTCGTTTGTTATGAAAGGGCACTTGATTCATGAAGGAAATGTGAGCCTTAACCTTTGCATTAGAGTAAGTGAGTAAAGATAGGAATATTGCATGGCATGGGAGAGTCAGCTCCTGAGGCGAAGATGTTACACTACTAGGCTCAATTCTTGTGAAATGTTCTTGGTGTGACGGGTTAGGGGAGTCGCTCAGTAAAGTTAGGCCGTTGTAGAGTGTGGTTTGATTGCTCGAGGACGAGCAAAGGTTTAAGTATGGGGTGTTGATAATAGATGATAATCAATGCAATTTAGCTAATATTTACACTATAATTTGGATGCACTTTATCAATGTTTGATTGTAAAAGATAACAAAATGCTCTAATTAAGAGTTTTATGCTTTGTAGGAGCCATTCCAAGCTAGGAGGAAGGTAAAAGAGCATTTTGGAGTCAATATGGAGCTTGGAAGGCCACTCGGAGGATAACACAATCAAAAAGGAGAAGAAAGAGCAAGGACCAAATTCGTGGCCAGGTCTGCGGCCACGGACAGAACTTGTGTCAAATCCGCGGTCAATCCGCGGCCACGGATGGGTTGCTCGGAGCTAAAAAGTCAGGTCCAATTGTGTAATTTCCAATATGACTCTACTTGACCTATAAGAATCCCATCTCTCCCAAAAAGAGAATATCGAGGTTTTTGAAGGGATTTTGAAGGCTAGAACTGGCAAGAAGCAAGGCGAAAGATACGACATAGAGTTTTTACCTTTCTTCTTCTTGTTTTTATCATAGAGGATGAATTCTATCATTATGATTGTGAAAACGATTATGCGTAGCTAAACTCCTAAACTAGGGTCTTGATTGAACCTCTTGGAGGATGACTTTCTTGCTATGTTAATATAGACTTGTCCTAATATTTTCTCTGTTTGTTCAACTATATTGTGATTGTTGTTGATTGAAGGGCCCTCAATCAGCTGTGCCTATTTAGTATGCGCTACTCGAGAGAGAGTGTACATTTAGGTAGTTGTTGAACAAAATCACTCCTAACGTATATGAGGTATCAATATGAAGGGTTTGAAGGTGGGATTAGGGATAACGAAACCTTGGGTGCGTTCGAAGTGAGCTGTAATTAAGTCCAGCTAGCGTAGTTCGGGAGAATATGTCTAGTATATTATTGTAATTACTCGGGAGAGAGTTACGACAGTCAGAGTGCTCATGATTGATAGAGAAGACTTAGGCAAATTAATAGGAAACATAGAGGAAAGATTCCGACAAGAGGGGAAATCAGAATTTTAGACCATTCCCAATCTTGCTTACAAACCGTTTATAGCTATTTCTTAATTACTGCATTTTGATTACATGGTATTATTTAATAAACACCCAATTTATTACTCAAATATCTCTGAAGATTGAATACGTGAATTTCTATGAGTCCAATATTTGTGATTGATAGGTTAATTCTCTATGGGATTCGACTCCGGACTTGTTAACCGAAATATATTTGCAGCGACTGCTTTGTCCTTTTTATAAGGCATAGTTGGGCATGATCAGCTATTATTTTCTTTACTACCCAATTACTATCTTTCAGTTATTACCTAAGCATTCTAATAGCTTCTAACTCGTGTCTTATGCATGCACTACCCGTCCCTTACCTATGGTCCTGGAGGTATTTAGGACCTCTATGTAGGGTAATTCTAGATTGACCTATGTTCCTTAAAAATGAGAAAATCTAGGCGAAAAAATAAAATTCAAAGAGGACTATCATGTAAGGAGCAACTAAGGGCTCATATTAACCTCCACAAGTAGACAACAAATGCACGCAGTTAAATCAACAGATTTCGTTAATTTAGGATCCTATAGGCAGGATGTCTAGATAAGCCGAAACAGAATGCAAGACAACATTTTTTATTAAGGCGGGCATTAGGACCTATTAATTTGCCTAGTGATTTTATTAAGCCTTGAATCTGGGAACTTTCAGGCAGTAAGATATCACTATTTTAGACCCGAGAATCATTACTAACCCGTCATATTTGCATAAGTGATTAACATAATCCTATAGGCATGGTATCTATAACTATTAATTACAGACCTATAACATGGTTTCTAAGCGAATTACTGATCTGAACTCGTAAGGGCAGGTTTTATCCCTTTAGATCCTATAGGCATGCTTTCTAAGTTGCAGAATTAACTCCTATAGACATGATTTCTAAGTGTTGACTTGATTCAAACTCCTATAAACATTATCTCTAAGTTTACAAACTGATTTCACCCTACAGGCATGATATCTGTTAGTTTGAATCCTATGGACATGATTTCTAAGTGTTGATTTGATTCCTTTTGATCCTATAGGCATGGTATCTAAGTTGAAGCTGATTTTATTTCCTATAGGCATGAAATCTATTAATCACATGTGGGTAGAATTTTAAGCACATTGCTAGGAAAGTTCGTTAATTCACACAAATTGAATCCTATATACATGATCACTAATGCACGTTGGGATTTGAAATATGTGTAGATCCTATGAACAGGATTTATAAGGTAGAGTTAACAAGAGACCTATAGGCAGTATCTCTAGTATGCCAAAAAATATGGAAATACGGAGTCACAAACAATCAGAAAAATCCTATATGCAGGATCTCTACAAGTATGGCATTCACATACTACAATAAACCTATAGGCAGGATTTCTACCCGAGTTTAACAAAGATATAAGGAACCCCCCCCCCCCAGCCTTTACTATTAATCCCCAAATCTATTTATTATAGAGATTATTACAGCCTAGAATGAATAAATTACATAGCAGTATCCATTACACTATAGGGAGCCTTCATAGGCCCAATATGAACCTGGGA
>MU782034.1:106842-135075 GCA_026770625.1 Nicotiana glauca
TGCCTTTACTATTAATCCCCAAATCTATTTATTATAGAGATTATTACAGCCTAGAATGAATAAATTACATAGCAGTATCCATTACACTATAGGGAGCCTTCATAGGCCCAATATGAACCTGGGAACCAGGCCTTCAAACATAGAAACTTTAAAGCATAATGGTAGTCCATCCATAGCACATAAAATTGAGCTTTTGGTGTGTTAAAGTTCCCAGGGGACTCAGGGACCCCGGTCAATCCTCACACTAGAACCACACTCAATGAAACATTTCATAAAAGATTGGAAGACCATCCCCAATGTGTTAGAGTTCAGATGAGTCTCAAGGACCCTAGGCAGTGCTCACACTGAGGGTGGTAGGAACCTAAATGACTAAGAGTAGGATTTTGGAAACCAGTGCATAAAGGGTAAGGGAGTAGGTTTTAAAATAGCTTAATTTTCAGAAGCAAATAGATTCCGAATACAGAGTTGCAAACAGTATTGCACCAAGAAACAAACAAAGTCCATGTTCAGCACATAGTTCAACTAAGTTGATATTTGTTCAGACTAGATACTCATACCAGCATTTAAAGTAATCACAAAAGCAGGGATACTTAAACTAACATACAAAATTAGTCACACATTACATGCTTGCAGTATCTAACAATAGTCAGAATAGGGAACATACAGCTAAATTGGACAGGGTTTCACATTATTGGAGATAACTTAGTTTAGTATTATCACTAAGTGGAATCATACAGTCATATGGAAATCAGAATCATGATGAAGATTGAAACAGATTACTCAAATAAAGCATGGACAATAGAATAGTAGGAGTTAAGGCATACCAATTGAGAAGAAAGCAAACAGGAATGCAATAGCAGTTAAAATCTAGAGAATTTGGCCTTGGCTTTCAGCCGGCCAAATAAGAGCCACTTAGTGCAGAAATCAGAATAAAGGAGTAAAGAGAGAGCTTAAGGTTTTGTGAGAACAAAGAGTTCGAGAAAGGTAAAGTTATTCAGTTGAAAGGTTGTAAAGCGTGTTCAAAATCAGAACAAGGGAAGGGTTTTTATAACATACAATAGAGTAAAACAAATAAGATAATGAGCCAATCACACACAAATAATGTATGAAAATCAATTAACAATCAATTAAGGTCAGCATGAATCAATTAACAGGATAAAATCGAGTAAGCATCACTTAATTTAAGGAAAATCTCACACGGAATCAATCAGTAGTTAAGAATAAGGTTAAATAAGGTAAGAACTGATTCCAAAATCAATTAGGAGTTTGAACACAAAATCAAGCCAGTAGTATGAATAATTAATCACATAAATAAGGTAAGAACGTGTAAAATATTACAGAGGCAATACTGGTACTAAAAGGAAAGTTGATTCCCAAACCCTAATTTAGGTAAGTAGAATTAATTATCACTTAATTGGCAGAATTAAAGGTAAATGGGCAAAAGAGAGCAGAATAAATAGTCAAATAATCGAAATCCTAAGAAATACAAAGACATATAGATGGAGCTTGATTAAATCAAGTAAAAATTAGTCGAGAAAGCAAATAAGAAAATCAGAGATGAAAACATTTAAATGCTAAAACCTTTTTTGTAGAAATCCATCAGAAATCAAAACCCTAGATTTTAGGGTAAATGAAATCAGTCAAAAATAAAAGTAAAAATAGAAAATTTTAAGGGAGAACTACCAATCAAACACAAAATGCTTCAGATCTAAAGATATCTAAACGGATTCAACCAGAAAATAGCTAGGTTCATGAAAATAAACAGAAGCGAATCAAATCTGGTTTGAACCCGAGATTTGAAACCCGAAAAATATGAAAATACTCGTACTCACAAGTATCGGGGTGAACATAGACGGAATAATTGAGAAATGAGAGACTTTGATCCAGATGTCCGAGTCTCTTGAGATTCACATCAAGAAACATAGAAATCGTATACCGGTAGAGAGGTAAGGCCAGATAAGGCATGAAATCGAAGGAAAATCCCATGAATCAAGAGGGGATTTGTAATGGCAGGGCTAGGGTTTGGGGGGTTGATAGAGAAGAAAGGAGAGAAGGGATCGAAAGTCGGCGGGTTAGGGGAAAATGAGGGTAGGATTTGGGGTTTGGTACATTAAAAGGGGTCAGTTGATTTAGGGTCGTTGATCTTCTTATATCAACGACCAAGATTAAATTTAGGCAGGGCGGGTATGGGTACTTGGGTTTGGGTATGGGTAGTTGGGTTTGGGTATTGGGTTATAGGTTAGGATACTTGGACTGGCTAGTATTGGGCTTAGAGGTCCGAAAATTTAATTAAAAAGGGCTATATTTAAAATACTCACTTAAATTAATAAAAATAATTAATAAATGATAAAAATGCTATTTGTATATGAAAATAATTTAAAATAGTTACTTTATATTATAAAAATATAAAAAGTTATTTTTTGTGTAAATAATATAATTATGCATATATCGGCTATTATTGCAAAGTTAATGCAATTATAGCCTAAAGATACAAATAAAATTATGCATAAAATGATTAAAGCTCAATATAAATATAAATGATAAAAATCAAGCAATAAATCATTATAAAATTATTTGTGATGTAATTAGTAACTATTTATATAATAAAATACTGGAATAAATTAATTAAAATCCTTTTAAAATTAAAGAAAATTATGAAAAAATACTGGTTGATTCTCGTGCACTATTTTGAAAGTATATATGCATTTTAAAAATATATGAGGGAAAAATTGGGTATCAACACACGTGGTGTCCAGTGACGGTATTCAGGTTGATCCGAAGAAGATAGAGGCGGTCCAGAGTTGGCCCAGGTCATCCTCAGCCACAGAGATTCATAGATTTCTTGGTTTGGTGGGTTATTACCATCGCTTCGTGCAGGGTTTCTCTTCTATTGCATCGCCCTTGACCAAATTGACCCAATAGGGTGCTCTTTTCGGGTGGTCGGATGAGTGTAAGGCGAGCTTTCAGAGGCTCAAGACTGCCTTGACCACAGCTCCAGTGTTAGTTTTGCCATCAGCTTTAGGCTCTTATACTGTAAATTGTGATGCTTCTCGGATCAACATTGGGTATGTTTTGATACAGGAGGGTAGAGTGATTGCTTACACTTCTCGTCAGTTGAAGCCCCATGAGAAGAACTACCCTGTCCATGATTTGGAGTTGGCGGCCATTGTTCACACATTGAAGATTTGGAGGCATTAACTCTATGGTATTTCTCATGAGGTGTTTGCTAATCATCACAGACTCCAACATTTGTTCAAATAGAAGGATCTCAATTTGAGGCAGTGGAGATGGTTGGCGCTGCTAAAGGGCTATGATATTATCATTTTGTACCATCTGGGAAAGGCCAATGTGGTGGTCGATGCCTTGAGTGGAAAGGTTGTGAGTATGGGTAGTCTTGCATTCCTTCATGTTGGTGAGACACCCCTCGCAGTTGATGTTCAGGCCTTGGCCAATCAATTTGTGAGATTGGATATTTCGGAGCCTAGTCGGGTCCTATTTTGTATGGTTTCTTTGTCTTCCTTGTTTGATCGTATCACAAAGCTCCAGTATAATGATCCTTATTTGCTTGTCCTCAAGGACAAGGTTCTGCATGATGATGCTAGAGATATGACTATTGGTGATGATGGGGTATTGAGGATGCATGGCCGGATATGTGTGCCAATATGGATGGGCTACCGGAGTTGATTCTAGAGGAGGCCAATAGTTTGCGGTATTCCATCCATCCGGGTGCCACAAAGATGCATTAGGATTTGAGATAGCACTATTGGTGGAGGAGAATGAAGAAAGATATAGTTGGGCTTGTAGCTCGGTATCTCAACTGTCAGCAGGTAAAATATGAGCATCAAAGATCGGGTGGCTTGCTTCAGCAGATAGAGATTCTAGAGTGGAAGTGGGAGCGGATCACCATGGATTTCATAGTCGGGATCCCATGGACTTCGAGGAAGTTCGATGCTATTTGGGTGATTGTGGATCGACTGACCAAGTCTGTGCACTTCATTCCCGTGTGTACTACCTATTCATCAGATCGGTTGGCTGAGATTTATATCAGAGAGATTGTCGCCTTCAGGGTGTTCCAGTTTCCATCATTTCAGACAGAGGCACGCAACTTACATCGCAATTTTGGAGAGTCGTACAGTGAGACTTGGGCACTCAATTTGAGTTGAGCACAACATTTTACCCTCAGGCGGACGGATAGTCCGAGCGCACTATTAAGATATTGGAGGACATGTTACACGCTTATGTCATTAATTTTGGGGGGTTCATGGGACTAATTTCTACCACTCATGGAGCTCGCTTACAAAAATATTTACCAGTCGACTATTCAGATGGCTCTATATAAGGCTTTGTAGGGAAGGCGGTGTAGATCTCTAGTGGGTTGGTTCAAGCTGGGTGAGGCTAGGCATTTGGGTACAGACTTGGTTTAGGATGCATTGGACAAGGTAAAAGTGATTCAGGAGCGGCTTCGCACATCACTGTTAAGGCAAATGAGTTATGCTGACAGAAAGGTCTGTGATGTGTCATACATGGTTGGGGAGAAGGTCTTGCCGAAGGTTTCACCCATGAAGGGTGTTATGAGATTTGGGAAGAAGGGCAAGCTGAACCATCGGTTCATTGGGCCTTTTGAGGTACTTCGAAGGATTAGGGAGGTGGCCTATGAGCTTGCTTTGCCACCTATATTATCGAGTGTGCATCCAGTATTTCATGTTTCTATGCTCCGGAAGTATATCGGCGATCCGTCTCATGTCTTGGATTTCAGCACGGTTCAGTTGGATGGTGATTTGACTTATGATGTGGAGCCGGTGGCTATTTTGGAGCGTCAAGTCCAAAAATTGAGATCAAAGGATATAGCTTTAGTGAAAGTGCTGTGGAGAGGTCAGCCCGTGGAGTAGGCTACTTGAGAGACCGAGCGAGAGATGCGGAGCAGATATCCATACCTATTTGAGGCTCCTGGTATGTTTCTAGACCCGTTCGAGGATGAACGTTTGTTCAAGAGGGGATTTATCAACCCGGCCGGTTGTTTTGAGAGTTGTAGCCCCGTTCCCCATTTTTCTGCTTCATTTGTGTTCTTCAGCTGTATGATGTCTTACCGAGTCAGTTGGTTTAGGTCTGAATTGGTTTTGGAGTAAATTGAGACAATTAGTCTCTTAGGAGAAAGTTTAAGTTGAAAAAGTTAACCTGTGACAATCTGAGTTTGTCAATGAAGAGATTCAGGGATAGTTTTGGAATTACCCAAGGCATTATAGATGTTGGAGATCTTTTATTAAATTAGTTCTAGACCCTCAGTGTTTTCCTTTAGTTTTATTATTATCATTTTAGCCTCAAATAGTTGGGATAGGAATTATTCTAGAAAGGGGGACACGTGCCTTGTTTCTATGAGGGAAGTTACTCTATTTTGTCTTTAGGACAACTGTAGTTTTATGCATATAAGGAATAGCTGCACAAATTGTAAAGCTCAGCGGAATAATGAAAACAATCTTTTTCTCTCATTAAATTCTTGTATTTACTGTTTAATTGTTAAATTGCTCATAGGGTGTTACAATTTGGTATCAGAGCCACCGTTCTTGGCTCAGTAATGGTAGATAAGCGGAAAAATGCCGCCAGCGATGGCTGCACTTGCATCTCATCGTCATAACTTCAGGTGGAAACAGTCAATAACGGCATTCGTATGGTTGAACTTTAGGAGAGGCAGATAGTTTTAGAGACTACAGTGCATGAACTCGCCGTTTCTAACAAGCGAATTGAAGAGTTGTTGTTGCAGATGAATTATGAAAGGAGGTCGGGCCAGTCGTTGTTGCCACGTTCTATGGTGGCGGTGTCTCAAGGTGGCTCATTGCATGAGTCAGGCCATTCTTCTTTTGGTGGGGCCTTAAGAAGTACAGGTCCGTACATCTCTTCTCCGGTACCGGTGGCATCTCGAGGTTTGAATTTTTCTTCTTCATCCCTTGCTTCTACCCCAGTTTTCCAAACATCTGCTAATACCAACACCCTTCCAGCTCCTTTTTTAAACCCCGCTTCCAACTCTTATAGACCTTTGAGTCAAACACTTCCTTTACCCCTACTTACCTTAGCCTACTCCACCTCCACAATTCCTTAATCCCGTGATGTCGTCATTACCTTACTGTTATACATCAATATCCTCTGTGCTTCCTTTGCCCCCGACTTACCTCAGCCTACCTCCACAACCATATAACTCATATCTTCTGTGCCACTCCATCCGTCTTCCGGTATGGCATATTCGGGAATTCATTCTTACCCTTGTCAACCAGTGTGGTCCATCAGTAACTCGGGTCAACCCGTCTCGATTCCATTTGGATCGTTCCAAACACAACCATTTGGGGGAAGCGGTAATTTCAATTATGGGCCTGGTTCAGTTGATTCTCGTTCTCGGGGCCCAAAAGCAAAGATGACATTTCCTGCGTTCGATGGTACTAATCCAAGAGCTTGGATTAGGAAGTGTGAGAGATTTTTTGCATTGTACGGCGTGCCAGAGGAGGAGAAGATGAGTTATGTGTCGATGAACATTAAGGAACATGTGGATAATTAGTTTGATACCTATGTTCTGGATAAAAGAGGGTGGGTGACGTGGCCTATGTTTTGTTTGGATATTTGTCTCCATTTTGGTAACATACGGCCCACCGAAATATTTAAAGAATTCAAGTTATTCCAACAGGTCACTGATGTAGAAAGTTATCAAAAGAAATTCGAAGAACTAAGGTGTCTGATGGGGGTGACAAATCCTAATCTTGACGAGGCCTATTTTGTTAACAATTTTTTGGGTGGGCTTGCGCATTCAAGATATTGTTTCTTTGGCCAAGCAATCTACATTAGTGGAAGCTTATTATCTTGCTAAAATTCATGAGAGGTCCGTTGAAGCAGTATTCCAAAAGTTCTATGGGAGAAGTTCATCCAAGAATATTTTTACCAGCCACAAATATTCTTCATATATTACACCTAAACCTTCTATTCCGGTCCAGCCTTTCGAAACCCAGACCACACTTCCAACACGACCCATTCAAAATAAAACACTTTCCTATGAAACGATGCATGAAAGGAACCTTTGTTTTACTTGTCATGAGAAATGGACTCCAGGGCATAAGTGTAAGTCTAAAGCCTTGAATGTTATGGTTGGAGAGGAAGTGGAGGTCGCAATTGAAGAGGAGGGAGTCAAAAATGGAGGGGGAGAAGTAGAAGAGCAGGCCCATGAGGAAGCTGAAGTTTCTATTAATGCTATATTGGGCCTAGGTTCCGCTACAACCACAATAAAAATTGTTAGTTGGGCCAAGAATCAACGAATGATTATCTTGATTGATAGTGGATCAACTCATAGCTTTGTGGGTCCACAATTATTCAAAAAAATTGAAAGTCCCAGTTAAATGGTTAAAACGGATTTTAAAGGTCAAAGTGGCTAGTGGTCAGATCATCGATTGTGTAGAAGCATGTCCGGATTTTAAGTGGAGGATGAACGATATAGAATTTACATTTGGGGTTGGATTATTAAAGGTGGGTGATTGTGACATGGTACTGGGAATGGATTGGTTAGATACAGTGGCTCCTGTGGTTCTACACACTCGTCCCTTGAGTTTAACCTTTATTTCAAATGATAAGAGGATCACTCTTTTGGGAGAGAATGAATCAAATAAGTTATCGTCAGCAGATGTAAAGCTCATTGATAGACTTTTAGTGACTGGACAATACAGTTGTATAGGCCAGTTATTTGAAATAGGCCAAGAAGTTCTGGCCCAGTCTACACAGGAAATGATACCAGTTAAAGTTCAGCACATTTTAAACAACAATGCAGACCTCTTTGAGGAACCAAGAGGGTTACCCCCACACAGGGCATGTGACCATAAGATTGATTTAGAACTTGGAACAAAACCAATTAATCTCCGACCCTACAGGTATTCCTTCGAACAAAAAAATGCCATTGAGAAAATTGTGGCGGAAATGCTTGAAGCACAAATAGTGGCTCCGAGCATATCTCCTTTTGCTTCACCAGTGATCCTTGTCAAGAAGAAGGATTCAAGCTGCATGTTGATTACCGCAGACTCAATGATGCCACAATTAAAAATAAATACCCAATACTCGTGGTCGAAGACTTGTTAGATGAACTTCATGGAGCTCAAATGTTTTCTAAACTAGATCTTCGATCGGGGTATCACCAGATACGGATGAAGAAGGGGGATGAGTTCAAGACTTCTTTTAAAACCCATCATTGGTTATGGGAATTTAGGGTCATGCCCTTTGGGCTAACAAATGCTCCAGCCACATTCCAGGCCTTGATGCATTCCATTTTTGGGCCTTTTCTTCGACAGTTTGTGTTAGTGTTTTTTTACGACATTTTGATCTACAGTGCTACTTTGGAAGATCATTTAACGCACCTGCAGATTGTGTTCGACATATTAAGGAAGCATCAGTTAGTTGCTAAGAGGTCTAAGTGCAGCTTTGGCCAGGTTCAAGTTGAATATTTAGGCCACATTATTTCAGGCAATGGAGTCAGTACAGATGGGGCAAAGATTTCATCCATGGTAAACTGGTCCCAGCCAAAAACTATCAAACAGTTGCGTGGATTCCTGGGGTTAACAGGTTACTACCATCGCTTCATTAAGGATTTCGCGACCATCAGTAAACCCCTCACCAGTTTATTAAAAAAGGGAAATTTCAAATGGACTCCTGAAGCTTCTTTAGCTTTTAATGAATTGAAACAAGCTATGAGTAAGGCACCAGTGTTGGCATTGCCAAATTTTTCCATCCCTTTTGTTGTCGAGGTGGATGCCAGTGGAAAGGGGGTTGGAGCAGTACAATCTCAAAATGAGAAGGAGCTTGTCACACTGCTGATTGCAGTAGATAAATGGAGGCACTACCTCCAACCTAGGCCTTTTGTCATTAAAACCGATCACTTCAGCCTCAAGTTTTTGAGGGAGCAGAGGATAACCACTTCTTTGCAGCAAAAGGGGGTTACCAAACTACTGGGCTTCACCTATGAGATTCAATGTTGAAAGGGACAGAAAACTTGGCAGCGGATGCCTTATCCAGGAGGTTCGAAACTAATGGAGAGGGAGAGTGCCATGGATTGTCAGCCACTCAACCTAAATGGATACTTGAAGTTTTGGATAGTTATGGAGATGACCCTAAAATTCAAGAGTTAATCACCAAGCTCTCGATAGATCCTGCTGCATTACCTAACATCAGGTTACAACAAGGTCTTCTGAGATACTAAGGTAGAGTTTGGATTGGTACAAAAGGAGATCTTAGGTCAAGGTTAATCGAGGACATGCATTCAACTCCATGGGGAGGGCATTCTGGCATATTAGCAACCTTGCAAAGATTGAGAGCATAGTTTTATTGGCCCAGCTTGCCTACTGATGTGAAGATTTAGGTGCAGAATTGTGAGACGCGCCAGCGCAACAAAGATGAAACTGTGGCTTATCCGGGCCCCCTCCAACGTCTCCCAATTCCATCACGATCATGGGAACATGTGGCTATGGATTTCATCGATGGATTGCCTAAATCCCGGGGTAAAGATTCTGTTTTAGTAGTAATTGACTGTTACACTAAATTTGCCCATTTTTTCGCCTTAGCTCACCCCTATTCAGCTAACCAAATTGCACAAATATTCTTTGAAAATGTTTGTAAATTACATGGTTTTCCTAGTTCCATTGTTTCCGATAGAGATCCTATATTTATGAGTACATTTTGGAAGAAACTCTTCAAAGGATTGGGAGTGCAATTGAGAATGAGATCGACTTATCACCCACAAACCGACGGGCAATCCGAGAGGTTAAATCGATGCCTGGAAACTTACTTGAGGTGTATGATAGGGCATCGTCCATCGGAGTGGAGCAAATGGGTAGCTTTGGCAGAATTTTGGCATAATACCAATTTCCAATCTGCCATCAAGATGACCCCTTTAAAGCCCTTTATGGATACGACCCACCACAACCTTCTTTCGAGTTAATTGCACAATCCAACTGAGCACTGCTGATCAAGTTCGCAAAGAGAGGCAAGTCATGGCTCGAGTTCTCAAAGAAAACCTCGAAAAGGCCCAGGTTAGAATGAAGCAGAATGCAGATAGGCAGAACTTACAAAAAATTTGAAGTTGGAGATTGGGTGTTCCTTAAATTACAACCTTATCGGCAAGTTTTTGTGGCGGTAAGGAGGAATTTGAAATTATCAGCAAAATATTTCGGCCCTTATGAAATGATTCAAAGGATTGGACCTGTCGCTTACAAGCTTCAATTGCCTCCGGGATCACGCATTCATCCGGTGTTTCATGTATCACAGTTGAAAAAGAAAGTAGGAACTCACCATTTTTCATCGCAAGACCCTCCTATCTGCAATCAAGAAGGTCAGATGTTAGCTGAACCAGTAGCAATTTTGGAACGAAAATTGGTGAAAAAAAGGAATCGAGCTTCAGTGCAAGTACTGGTTCAATGGGCTAATCTCACTCCATAGGATGCTACATGGGAGGAGTATTCTTTTTTGAAATCACAATTTCCGAACTTTGATTGTGGAAGTTGAAGCTTTTTTATGAAGGAGAATGGAATGTGACAATCTGAGATTGTCAATGAAGAGATTCAGGGATAGTTTTGGAATTACTCAAGGCATTATAGATGTTGGAGATCTTTTATTAAATTAGTTCTAGACCCTCAATGTTTTCCTTTAGTTTTATTATTATCATTTTAGCCTCAAATTGTTGGGATAGGAATTATTCTAGAAAGGGGGACACGTGCCTTGTTTCTATGTGGGAAGTTACTCTATTTTGTCTTTAGGACAGCTGTCGTTTTATGCATATAAGGAATAGCTGCACAAATTGTAAAGCTCAGCGGAATGATGAAAACAATCTTTTTCTCTCATTAAATTCTTGTATTTACTGTTTAATTGTCAAATTGCTCATAGGGTGTTACATAACCGGATGTTAACTTATGTGTAAAAAATATCGGATTAGAATTGTGATGGTTTCGTTAGATGATTTTGGATTTGGGAGCATGCCCAGAATGTGTTTTGGATATTCGTAGTAGAATTAGGCTAGAATTGGCGAAAATTAGAAATTTGGCAATTTCGGTCGGCAGCGAAAAATTTGATATCGGGTTTGGAATGGATTTTTGGAAATTGGAAGAGGTTGGTGGTATCATTTGTGATGTGTGTGTGAAATTTGAGGTCATTCGGATGAAGTTTGGTAGGTTTCGGCGTCGTTTGCAGAATTTGGAAGTTTAGAAGTTCTTAGGCTTGAATCCGAGGATAATTTGGTGTTTTGACGTTGTTTTGAGTGATTCAAAGGCTCGACTAAGTTTGTATGTTGGTATATGACTTATTGGTATGTTTGGTTGAGGTCCCGAGGGCCTCAGATGTGTTTTGGGCTGTTAATGGATCAAGTTTGAAGTTTGGAGAATTGCTAAAGTTGGAACTCAACTATCATAACCGCACATGTGGAGTAGGAGCCGCAGAAGAGGGAATGTCACTGCAAAAGCGAAAGGAAGAGGGGCTAGCAGATTCCGCAGGTGCGAGGGGTTTGCCTCACCTGTGATGGTCGCAGAAGCGGAAGAAAGGGCACAGGTGCATGTGTTGGTCCGCAGGTGCGATGTTAATCCCGCACCTGCGATGTCTGCAAGTACAGTCTAGAGGTGCAGAAGCGGTCCAGGGATTTTAAGTGATTTTCGCAGATGCGGAGGTTTTTGCGTAGAAGCAGCACCGTAGGTGCACTTATTGAGATGAAGGTGTGGAAATCCTTGGCAGAACCTGTAAATTGAAGACTTCACGAATTTTGCTCATTTCCACCATTTTTTAACATGGACTTTGGAGCTATTGGGAGGATTTTTGAAGGATTCAAGGATATTCAGTGAGGTAAGTTGATTAAGCTCTATTATCATTATCTATGCTGTTTTTCCATTGATTTCCCACCTAATTACAAGGATTTTTGAAGTGAAAGAAGGGGTTAGGGCTTAGGATTTTTGAGAGAGTAATTTGGGGATTTGAGGGAGAAAATGATGTCAGATTTTGATGAAGTTGGTATGGTTATACTCGTGAGTGAATGATCTTTTTAGTTTGTGACTTTTGTTAGATTTCGAGACGTGGGCTCGGGGGCCGAGTTTGAGTCGATTTCGGTATTTGAATCCAATTTAGTAGTTTGTTTTGTGGAATTGGTTTCTTGGCATATATTGATTGTGTTGTGTTACTTTTGGCTAGATTCATGATGTTTAGAGGCCGGTTCGAGAGGCAAAGGCATCGCGGAGTAGGATTTTTCTCGGATTGAGGTAAGTAACGATTATAAATATGGCCCTAAGGGTATGAACCATGGATATCGTGTCGTATGACTATTTTGGAGGTGACGCACATGCTAGGTGACGGGCGTGTGGGCGTGCACCGTAGGGATTATGTCAATTAGCCGATTGTTTAATACAGGTTCCCTCTGCTTTTATGGATATTGATTGTACTTCATGTTAGAAATCATGTTTAGGCCTTATGCTATCATTGTTGAGACCTGTGAGGTCGTGTACTTGCTGAATTAACTGGTATTTGTTGTTTTGTTCTTAATCACGATATTACTTGCATATTTTTCCCCCGTCCCCTCCTATTTATTATTGATACATGTTATTATCTCTGTTTGGGCTGAATTCTATGTTTTCTGAGAGCCCGAGGGACCAGTGAGGTTGGTGACTGGGATAGGGCCTAAGTTCCGAGTTGTGAGCTATATGGGTGTATATGGATTGGGTTGCATGCTGCAATGTTCCTCAGGTCTATATATGTATATATTGGATCATATTGCAAGCCGCAACGAGCCTTCGGGCTAATTATATATATTGGATCGAGTTGCACGCCGCAACGAGCCTTATGGCTGTTTATATATTAGATCAGGTTGCACGCCGCAATGAGCCTTATGGCTATTTACATATTAGGTCGGGCTGCATGCCGCAATGATATAGTGCTTGGGCTGAAGGAGTCCCCAGTGAGTGCAGGTACCTATTGAGTTTGATTATCAAAGGCTGAGAGTCGAGTGATTGAGCTGTTGAGATTAGTTGAGTGACTGTTTCCATGAGAGGTTGTACTTGTTTTCAGTTAATTATTGCACTTAGTTTTTATTTGTCCTTGTTGTACAAATTTCTTGAAAAACTTGATATCTATTTTACTTGAGCACGAACTGATGTGATCTAAACTGATGAATTTGAAAGCATGATTGTTCTTACTTGAAAGACATTGAGATAAATGTATTTGCATAGCTCGTCACTACTTCTCAGTCCCTTATTTATTTATGTTACTTACTGAGTTGGAAGTAATCACATTACTCCATGCACCTTGTGTGCAGATCCAGGTGAGATTGGTCGTAGGGGTCGTTGAGCTCGTTCGTGGTTGACCGCTCGGAGACCTACATGGTAGCTGCCAGCATCCGCAGCCCTTGGCTCTCCTTCCATTGTTATCTTTCTTTCAGTTTTATAGCATTTGACGGATTATTGTAAACTTTGGTACAATTATAGATGCTCATGACATAGTGACACCCCGATGTCGGGCTATCTTTCCGCATTTTGTGTTTTAGTTGAACTCTTTTATAAAAATTTTAGTACGAAAGAGCTTTTATTTATCTTTTAATGAAATATCGAAGTGTTTTGGAAGTGTGTCGGCTTGCCTAGTACCACGATAGGCGCCATCATGACATGATTTAGTTTTGGGTCGTGACAAAAACCTTGTATTTAAATAGAGCCTCTTTGATCTAGCACCAATGATCATAGTCTTAGCAGTACATTAAGAACAAAGATTTAATCGAGCAATCAAACCTAAAACAAGGTGATACATTTTTAATTTAAGTTCAATAATTTTGTTGAGTGTGGATGCTTATGTTAGTCCCTGGTTCAAGCTTTGTGGTTGCCTTTGCGCCATGTCACAATAATTAAAACGTACACAATCCAAATAATAATAATAATAATAATAATAATAATAATAATAATAATAATTTATACTATATTAAAAACATGAAGGTCCTTAACGAAATGTCGTTCGCCTTTTTACCCTTTAAAAATATATTTTACATTGGACACAATTATAATTTAAATTGTTTTCCTAATTTTTTTTCTCTTAAATCTCCTAAAATTTTGTTTATTAAATATTTTCTTATTAAACTAAATAAGAACTCCTAATTTTTAGCCTTTAGCCATTATAACATACCGATGAAATAAAAAAACATGAGTACATATTACCATCCAACGAAATACTACAACAACAACAATAACAACATACCCAGTATTATGTCACACTGTGGGGCCTGTGGTGGGTAGTGTGTACGCAGACCTTTCCCCTACCTAGTGAGGATAAAGAGGTAGTTTCCAATAGGCCCTCGACTCAGGAAAGCATAAACACCATATTAATGAAAATATAGAGAAGAAGGGGCAGTACCAAAAATCCATATAAAAGCAGAATAAAACAACAAGATAGTAAGGATATCAATAATATATATATATATATATATATATATATATATATATATATATATATATATATATATATATATAGAGAGAGAGAGAGAGAGAAAATAATGATTATATATAAAAACCTACTACCAACAGAAAGCGAGACTGCGTGCCGATACCACTGTTATGAACACCCTAGACTTCCTACTCTACTACCCTAATCCTCGACCTTTATACCTTCCTATTAAGGGTCATGTCTTCGGTCAGTTGAAGTTGCGCCATGTCTTTCCTAAGCACATCTCTCCACCTTTTTTTTGGCCTACCTCTAGCTCTCTGTAGGCCATCTAATGTCTACCTCTCACACCTCCTCACCGGGGTGTCTTTGCTCCTCCTCCTCACGTGACCAAACCACCTAAGACGTGCTTCCCGCATATTGTCCTCAATAGGGGCCACACCCACCTTGTTGCGAATAACCTCATTTCTGATCCTATCGAACCTGGTGTGCCTGCACATCCATCTAAATATCCTCATCTATGTTACCTTCATCTTCTGTACATGAGCGATCTTGACTGGCCATTCTATGTTAACTTTAAGTTTCGGTGGCATATTCTTGTCATACAAAACATCGGAAGCGAGTCTACATTTCATCCATCCCGCCCCAATACGTTGTGTGACATCTTCATCAACTCCCTGTCCCCCTGAATAATAGACCCAAGGTACTTAAAACTTTGTCTCCTAGGTATGACCTACGAGTCGAGCCTCACCTCTTATTCCCCTCCTTGAGTCTTGCTACTGAACTTACACTTCAAGTATTCTTTCTTGGTCATGCTCAACTTGAAACCTTTTGACTCCGGCCTCCGTACGCGCGTTCACACTATTTCGCATCTCGTCAATCAATACAATATCTTCTGCAAATAGCATGCACTATAAAACCTCCCCTTGGATGTGGCACATCAGAATGTTCATCGCCAAAGAAGACAAAAAAGGGCTGAGAGCCGACCCCTAATGCAACCCCGTCATAACCGAAAAATGGTCTGAGACCCCACCCCATCTTCACTCGGGTTTTTGCTCCATCATACATGTCCTTAATCAACCTAACTTAGGCAACATGTACAACTCTAGCCTCCAAACATCTCCACAAAATCTCCCTTAGAATTTTATCGCACGCCTTTTTTAAGTCGATGAACACCATATGCAAGTCGTTATTTCTCTCCCTATACAGCTCCATCATTAACTCCCCAGCATAAACCCGAACTGGTTCTCGAAAATAGACACACTCCTCCTAAACCTTAGCACTACCACTCTCTCCCAAGCTTTCATAATATGGCTAAGCAGTTTGATACCCCGATAGTTATTGCAATTTTGGATATCACTCTTGTTCTTGTATACAGGAACCATTGTGCTCCACCTCCACTCTTTAGGCATCTTCTTCGTTGTAAAAATGACGTTAAATAACCTAGATAACCACTCCAAACCTACCTTGCCTGCACTCTTCCAAAACTCCATGGGGATTTCATCTGGCTCGGTCGCTTTGCCCTACTCATGCATAGCCTCATCAACTTCATCAACTCTAATCCGCCTATAATACCCAAAGTCACAATGACTCCTAGAGAGTTCCAAATCACCTAGTACAATGCTCATTTCCCCTTCCTCATTCAAGAGACTAAGGAAGTAGGTCTGATATCTCCGACGGATAAGACCTTCATCCAACTAAACTCTACCTAATTCGTCATTGATGTACTTCACTTGGTCCAAGTCACGTGCCTGATAACTAGGGATTCTAGTCTATTTTGCGCTCCTTTTGGCTTGAGTTTTGGATTAAAAGTGTGTACAAGTATTCTCAAAAACTAACTTGTTGTGCTTGTTTGCAGTATTTGGCCAAAAAGAGACAAGGATATCATAACCAACTCAAAAAGGAGTGAAACCTACACAAGTGCAAAGCCAAGTCAAAGTAGTGATGTAGTAGTAAACCCACCGCGGATGCAAAGGATCCACCGCTGAGGCAGTCCTGATTTCTCTCTCAGCGGCGGCAAAGTTCAGAGAAGTATTCCATGCAGACCATGCAGCAATCTACTACTTGATGACAAAGAAGTATTCCAAAACTCGGTTGATGAGATGGGTTCTATTGCTTCAAGAGTTTGACCTTGAGATTGTTGATCAGAAAGGGTATGAAAACCAAGTGACGGACCACTTGTCCCACTTGGAGGAGGAAGGGAGGCCCCTTGATGGCCTGGAAATTAATGATTCATTCCCTGAGGCGCAACTCCTCTCGGTATCTGTGAATGCTATGCCTTGGTTTGCGGATGTTACCAACTTTCTTGTGACCGGTATTGTCCCGTGTGAGCTCTGTTCTAACCAAAGGAAGAAGCTTAAATGGGACAATTTGGACTACTATTGGGATAAGCCTCACTTGTTCAAAATCTGTAATGATGGTGAGATCCGGAGATGTGTTCCGAAAGAGGAGCAAATGAGTATTCTGGAGGCTTGTCATTCCTCTCCCTACGGTGGTCATCATGGTGGGCGAGGATAGCTTTAAAGGTGCTTAGTTGTGGTTTTTATTGGCCTACTCTGTACAAGGATATGAGTGAGATTGTGAAGAGATGTGATGAGTGTCAGAGAGCAGGTAGAATTTCAAAGAAGGATAAGATGCCTCTCAACACTATTCTTGAGGTTGACATATTTGATGTTTGGGGCATTGATTTCATGGGACCCTTTGTGAGTTCCTGTGGCAACACATACATTATGGTGGCCGATGATTATGTTTCAAAGTGGGTCGAGGCAATGTCTTTACCTAACAACGAGGCCCATAGTGTGGTGGCTTTTCTCAAGAAGAGTATCTTTACTCGGTTTGGCACTTCTAAAATTATCATCAGTGATGGGGGTTCTCATTTCTACAATAAGGCATCTAACACTTTGCTTGCAAAGTATGGTGCCAATCACAAGGTTTCTATCCCTTACCATCCTTAAGCTAGTGGTAAAGTTGAAGTCTCCAACTGGGAGATCAAGAGCATATTGTCAAAGACGATGAATGAAAATAGGACCGACTAGTCAAAGAAACTAGATGATGCTTTGTGGGCTTACAAGACTCCGATTGGTATATCTCTGTACCGGTTAGTGTTTGGGAAAGCTTTCCATCTTTCGGTTGAGTTAGAGCACAAGGCAATGTGGGCATGGGCGTTGAGGAAGCTAAATCTTGAATAGGATCTTGCAGCAAATCTCCGGGTGGAGCAACTCAATGAGCTTGATGAGTTCTGATTTCATGCTTACTCCAATGCGTACTAGTATAAGGAAAAGACGAAGTACTTACATGACAAGTATGATCGTAGAAAGGATTTTAAAGTGGGTGATTTGGTTCTCTTGTTCAACTCCTAGTTACGACTGTTTCCGGGAAAGCTCAAGTCAAAATGGAGTGGACCTTTTGAGGTGGTGCTTGTTACTCCATTTGGTGCCCTTGATTTGAAAAACAAAAATGGTGAAATCTTCAGAGTTAATGGGCACAGAGTCAAGCTCTATCTTGGCAAGTTTGATGACATCCATGTAGTGGCAATGATCCATCTCAAGTTATTAATGATAACCTGTGTCGGACGTTAAATCAGGCGCTTCTTGGGAGGCAACCCATGTGTTTTTCTTCTTTTTTTATTTTCTTTGTAGTTAGGATTTATGTAGAACTAACTAGTTGTGAGATATGTGCAAGGATGTTTGATGCAATGCAGGTCAAGCTGGAAATATTTCACTCTCTAAAGTTTGAACCGCAGCCGCGCTCCATTTTTCACGGTCCGTGGTGGCCTTTTGGTTGAGGCGAGATATGATCATGGTCAGCGGTGCTAAACAATCCAAAATGGAGGTTCTCTAAAGTTTCAACTGCTACCGCGGTGCATTTTTCGCGGTCAGTGGTGGCTTACCGCTGTCGTGGAGCATTTTTCGCTCTTAGCGGTGGTCTCAAAATTACAGCCTTTCAGTTCCACACCAGCGCGGACCGCAATGCATTTACCGCGGACCATGGTAAGTAAGATCGCGTGGGCCCCTGGGTATTTTCTATAAATAGGCGGTCATAAAGCCTTCTACACTTTTCACTCATTTCGCTCTCAAAGAAAAATAACACTGTTCATCCACGCCCTAGTTTGCACAAACACAAGACTTAGACTCCATTTTCACCACTCATCTCACATCTGGTAATTCCACTCATTCCTTAGTCTTTAATTTTGTAATTATTTACTTTTAAATTGATAGTTCTTACTTCTTCCTTTTTCTTTTAATTTTGACTTGGGTTCCGTAGTATTAACTAGATTAGATTTAAAATAGTTAGAATTGGTTACTAAATACCTAGTGGGATTGATAATGCTGGTGTTATTGCTAAAATTCAAGAAAATTAGAAACCCTAGGTTTGATGAGCCTTACTTTGCCTTTCGCGGTCGCGATTGATTTTTTGCGGTCCGCAATGCTCAAGTTCAGAGAGGTCTAAACAAGGGTCCGCGACCGCAGTTGATTTTTTGCGGACAGTGGTGCAATTATCGCGGCCACGTTCCTTTTTTGCGATCCATGGTGTAGTAGAATCAGAGGATGGGTAGTCTGATCCCCAACCTCTGTAGCCCCGATTCATTTTTTGCAGTCCGCAGTGCAGCTTTCGTGGTCGCGCTCAATTTTTTGTGGTTCGCGGTCTGCTATTTTGTTCAAGTACTATCGACTGCTATATTTCTTTTCTGCACTGCTTCTTCTAGTATTTGTACTAACAATTTTCAACTGATTATACTTGCAGACAATGGTTAAATCTAGAGGAGACAGTGAGAAACAAAAGGGTAGAGCAGAGTCCTCCGAGGGTAGGGGACGAGGACAAATAAAGTTGACCCCTGCAGTTCAGAAATCATTTGGAGAAATAAGGAAGAACATCAAAATTGTAGATAGAGCTACTTCCCAATCCACGGAAAGTGAGTATATGCCCTCCCGGGAGGCATCAGAGTCTAATTCAGTGCCTGCATATGTACCCGACTTCCTAGAGAGACATAGGTTGAGAGATGAACCTACACCCCCAGCCTCTCCTACTTCTCCTTATGCCTCTTTTGCTAAGTCGTCTGATGGCTCAACAGAGGGTAGTGAGTCTTTAGCTTCAACCTCACCTACAACTTCATCATTTGGACAGGATCCCGTAGATGATGAGGTACCGGATGAGGAATGAGGGGGTGTGACCCAAACAGGGGGTGTGGAAAGAACTAGAAACCCTGAAGTTTGGCGACGGAGGTTTGTCGTTGAGCTGGAATATCACAAGTTCCAGGAGTGGTGGCCTCTAAGGTCACTTATTCATGAGCGCCTATTCATAGAGCGGGATCCTCTACCTCACAACCCCAACGTGAAATAGCACTTCAATGAACGAGTAAGATGGGATTACTTCACTAGTAAGGTATGGTATCAAATGAGCACTTAGTCAAGGAGTTCTACGCTAATGCCTCCCATATCAGAAAGGATACAAAAGTAACTAAGGTACGGAACTTGAAAGTTAACTTTGATGTGAAGACGATCAATGACTATCTGGGCTTCAATGATGAAAATAATATATTGTACTTGGAGAAGGTGGCGATGGATGAGGCATCCTGGTCGTGGTTGGCATCATACCCGACTCTCCCGCATACCACCCTAACATGGTTGGCAGCAAGGGTTCCTATCTTGAGTAACACCCTAAACTCTGAGGCAAAGGGTAGGGAGACTTTCATATGTAGTAGGCTAGACCCCACTACTCATGAAAACACCTTACTGGTCTCCGGGGCGATTATAGTGACAGCTATTATGGCGGGTTTCCCGATCAATGTCAGGAATATCATGTCTAGGGTGATCACCAGAGTGGTTAATGAGGGTGATAGATCGTACCCTTTCCCGAACTTCCTTACCATGTACTTGGAAGATCAGGAAGTGGAGAAAAGAAACTTTGATATCAAGGTAAAACCCAAGATGCCCTTTTCATGGTACAGCTTGAAGAGTCCAGACAACCCCAAATCCAAGGACTCTAAGGGCAAAGCTACTACTTCTACTAGCTAGTCTGAAGAGCCAGTAGTGGTAGTCACTACTTCACAGCCTCCGATTGCGCCCCCCCCCCCCTCCCCCCAGATTCTGCCTCCGGACCATCTACTTCCAGGCCCTCAAAAATTCCATCCTCCTCAGCATATCAATTGACGACTCACAGGTTGAGCCAAATACTCTCCAGTATCAATAATTGGATGCAGGCAACAACTTTTAAGCTGTCTGTGCTATCCAGTTCGGTGGCAGCCTAATCAGTTCCCCCACAGCCACAGGTGCCAACTTCGATAGAGGAGTCTCTCAAGGAGATTCTGGACAACCAGAAGAAGCTCCTGGAGAACCAAAAGCTTATAATGGATGCTCTAGCAGTTCAAGGAAAATCACTTAAGAAGTTGAGCAAGCAAAAAAAGAAGCTGAAGAAGACTCGGGCCTCGAATGAGTCTGTGAAGGAATTGAGGGGGGAGGTGGAGAAGATTAAGGCAGCTTACCACTTACCTTTGGAGCTACTATTACATGACCAGCCTTTAGCGGCTCAAACATAGCAGGTTCAGGAGCAGGCAATTGAGAGAGAGCCCAAGAGGAAGAGAGTGATGTCACGGGTCGATGATGTAGAGATTGAGCTGGTGGAGACTAAGGAGGCTGCTTCTGCCCAGCCACAGGCCCCCGAGATAGGTGATCCAGGTGCCCAACCACAAGACCCCATCCTGCCACAGGACCCGATGCAGACAGAGGAACCATAAGAAGTTTTCTTTACTCTCTATCCTTTTTTGAGCTTATTTTTTGGTTAGTTAGCATTGAGGACAATGCTAGCTTTCATTTGAGATGGTGGCTCGACTTAGATGATTTGGTATTTGGTTTGTAAATATGATATTATTTTCTTTCTTTATGCTTATTTTTTACTTTTGGTATGTATATGACTTTACCATTTATTTTAATTTTTGTTATTTTTCAATCTTGGTCTATATATACAATACTCTCTCATGTATATATTCATTCCCTCTTATGTATATTCATCTAAACCCCCTATTATACATATTTATTTTACTTCATAGCTTCTTTTGCAATTTCCCTTAATAGTATAGCTTCTTACTTCATTTAATAGCTTCTTTTTCGGTTCGTAGCTTCTTATTTTACAAATTTCAATGATCAATAAGCCTTTAATTTTCTTAATGCCACGGTTCTTTCCAAAGGTGGAGTTTGTGTAAACCGGGTGGCTCTTTCCGATGATGGATAGCATGAAAACCTTCTTAAGGGTTTGAGTCTATTTTCTTTTCATTTTTGGTGTAAATAGTAGCTAGTGAGTAATAGTGCCTTAGGCAAAGCTTCACTTGGGCCTAACACATTTGTCTTTGACCTTATAGTTATAAACAAATTGGTGTGTATAGGATGGTGATAGTTGTGACCTTGAGACTCTTGTGTTGACTAAATAATCATCAAGTAGTTTTTCAGAACCATTTGCGTTGCTCAAATCTTAGCTAAGGTTGTTGTGGGCCCCCGACTCTGTCTCTTTAGCAATCTTGTAGCTTGTGTGGTGAGGTATTGATTTGCAAGTCCAAGTTCCGTGCCAATGAGTCTAGAACTTGCCCTGAATGTTTGTTGAGGCGAAATACTAAGTGTAGCTCGACTTGAGAAGTGATTATAGGCTCTCCTTGATCCTAATTGAGACTTGAAAATATCTATAGCCCACCAATAATGATATCCCTAGTCAACCCCATTGAGCGATAGCCCTTATTCTTTCAAAAACCATGATACAAGCCTTTATCCGTTCTAAAATGATCCTCTATTGGCACCCGATCTTTTCTTAGCACAAGACAAAAGCATAAGTTTGGGTAAGAGATGAGGAATTCAAAAGTGATAAAAGGTACAAAAAGAAGAAAAGGAAAGGAAAAAAGAAAAAGAAAGAAAAGCAAAAAAAAAGTCAAAAAGAAAGTGAACAATAAAGAAAAAAATGAAGGGAGTAAATAAAAGCAAAAATGAAAGGCTTGGAAAGACTACAAAGGAGGAAAAAAAGGATTGAAATGAACAAAAAAAGAGTGATAGTGTGTTTCTAGCCCCTAAGGAAGTAGTAAATGACCTAAAGAGTCAAGAAAATGTGTGCCAAAATGAAGAAAATGAAGTGCTTAAGGGAAGATGAAACCTTCTTAGACCAATGTATCCTACCCTGAACCAAAAGCCTTCATTACATCCCCACAAAAGTCCTACATGATCTTGAGTTGAGTGAACTTACATTAGTGGTGACTCACATGAGGGGCAAACTTATGGTACTTAGAGCCAGACTTGTGACCCTCCATTGAGAGAGATGGGTATGTTTTCCACAATCCTCGTTTTGAGTGCTACAATCTAAAAGTGAGGTTTTGCTTATGGAGAGTGATGAGTATGAGTTTAGGTTCCACAATGACCAAAGTAGTAGAAAAAGTTTCCTTGATGAGTTAAGTCAACTCTTGATGCTTTTGTGTCGCACTACAGCCATGGTGCTAAAAGGTTGTGTATTATTGATAATGCATTTGAGTTGAGGGTAATTGTTAGTCCCAATTGATTCTTGATGAGGGTACTTTAGGACAGCTGAATTTTCCTTTCTTTTATCTTGAGGAGGTGGGAATTCTTTGTGTGCTTGAGGACAAGCAAAAGCTTAAGTTTGGAGGAGTTGATAACTAGGGATTCTAGTCTATTTTACGCTCTTTTTTGCTTGAGTTTTGGATTAAAAGTGTGTACAAGTATTCCTAAAAACTAACTTGTTGTGCTTGTTTGCAGTGTTTGGTCAAAAAGAGACAAGGATGACATAACCAACTCAAAAAGGAGTGAAACCTGCACAAGTACAAAGCCAAGTCAAAGTAGCGCTGCAGTAGTAAACCCACCGCAGACGCGGAGGATCCACCGCTGAGGCGGTCCTGATTTCGCTCTCAGTGGTGGCAAAGTTCAGAGAAGGTGGGTTCATCAGGTCACCGCTGACCACGATGATTTTGTGCGATCACGGTGGCATTAGCACGACCGCGGTCATTTTACCGCCCTCAATGGTAGTCAGAATCAGAGAGCCAAAATTGAAGCTAAAACTAGAAGATTGCGGTCCGCGGTTGATTTTATGCGGCCGTGGTAGCCTCACCGCTGCAGCGGTCCATTTTCCGTTGTCAGCGGTACCTCCATAGGGGCATTTTTGTTCGGAAACTTTAGCTATGTATAAATACTTCTTTTTCAAATTTTTAGGGCAAATGTTAATTAGCTAAGCACGTGAACCGCCTACTTTTGCCTTTTTGAGTAATTTTAGAGCTAGTTTAACAATTAATCTTAGACTTTTATCTTGTAATTAATTTTTATGGGTTATTATTCAACTCAATCTTTGATTTCTTCAGTTATTATGAGTAGCTAGACCCATTAGCTAGGGTTGTGGCTGAACCCTAGTGTAGGTATTTGATGGGTCTTCTATTTTAGGGCTTTATTGTTTATGGGTGAATGATATTTGGCCTGATTTGTGCTTTTAATGTTGAAATTGGTGGTTGCAAATACTATTTTGTGCCTTTTTGACTTAGTCTCTTCTTGAGAAAAAGAGCCCAAGATTAGGAAATTCAGGCCAACAAGGAATTGGAGTGCACTCTATCTCATTCAAGAAATTGATAGCTCCAATTAAAGGGTTAAACCTAGGGATAGTAATACTCGACTTAAGCCATCTTTGCTAGCAAAATTTGAACACCCAATTGGGCTTGAGAAAGCCAATTAGGGTAAAGTCACTCAAACTATCGAGAGGTATAGAGTGACTAGTTTCATGCATTGGCTATATCACAATCTTAACTATAACAATTTTTCCCTAAGTTTTAGATCCCGTTAGGTACTCACCTAGGAGTAAGTCACTTCCCTTGTGACTTTCCATCAATTAAGAAAACCTTACAAAAATATCATACTTAGTCTAGTTACTTGCATCATTAGTATAAAATTAGAATAGTGATCAAACAAGAATGATTGGAGGTGCAATCAAGAACATCGCATATTGCTAGATTAGATAGGAACCCAATTCTAGACCTTTCTTAGCTCTCTGTGGATTCGATCCCGACTTATCGGGTAAAACCTACATCGATCCCTCTTGCCACTCTATAGTGTGTAGGGTTGTCATCGATCAGTGTTCCTTTGTTGCGCCTTGGCTAACATTGAACAACCTCTTATCCCCACCTCGGCCCTCGAGTTCCTCATACGAATGACTAAAAGCTGCAGTCTTGGCCGCCGTAACTACTAGCTTTGCCTCTTTCTTAGCCAACTTATAATGCTACCTATTCGCCCTCTTCTCCTCCTCGTCTAGACTTTCCACTAGCTTCAGATACGCTGCTTTCTTGGTTTTCACTTGCACCTCTCCATTCCACCACTAGTCTCCCTTGTGACCACCAGTGTAACCCTTTGAGACCCCTAAGACCTCTCTAGTGACTTCTCTAGTGCACTGCACAGTCGTGATCCACCTAGCGCTTGCATTTTCGCTACTCCTCTAAGCACCATAGTCAACAACTTGACCCCCAAATCCTGCGTTTTAACTTCTGTGAAGGATCCTCACTTGAACCTGTGTTGGCTATACATCACCCTTTTCCTCGTGATCTCAAGGTCCATGACCAGTAACCTATAAAGGGTCAAGAGGTTCTCACTCGGGATGACCTTATAATTCGTGCAGAGACCTCTATCGGACTTCCTGCAGAGTAAATAATAGTTCTGAGTCTCGGCCACCGAACTCCGGAAGGTGACCAAGTACTCCCTCTTCTTCGGGAAACTCGAGTTTGCTATCACCAAACAAATGCTCTAGCAAAGTCCAGCAGAGACGTTCCTCCTTCGTTTCTATCTCCAAAACCAAAGCCACTATGCACATCATCATACCTCCCCTCCCCCCTCCCCCGTTGCTCCAATGTGGCCGTTGAAATCTCCTCCCATGAAAAGCATCTCGATATACAGGATACCATCCAATAAAATACTATTAATGAAATAATATTTACCTAGAATGAAAGACTAGAATTTAGAAGTAACCTTTTTCTTTTATTTCAAACTTGATCTTTATCAATAAAAAAATTAAATATTATAAGAAACACATCATTTAATAGTCATTTAATTACTTTTTTAATATTTAGGAGTTTAAAATTAATTAAAGTTTACTTATTAATTTTCTTCTCATTTGAACTATGTAGAAAGTTATAATATTATAGCTTTCTCGGATTCCACTTTGTATATGTCTTACACTAAAATTATATATAAATGATAAAAATAGATAAATGAAAATAAAAAATTTAAGATAGAAGATGTACGGGTTCTTGAACAATAAAATAGATAGTTCACTTTTGAAAATGTACAAGACTATTGCACCAATAAAATTATTCAATATTATACTTCTAATTTTTAAAAGTTTTAAATGCACTATTACAATTATGCAGATTGTTGAATAATAGGCACAATAATAACAAGATAATTTATGAGATCTTTAATTTTTAACCTATGGTACATTTAGCTAATTATGAGTGGGTTCATTAGCTAGCTTTTAATTATAGATTCTCTTACTAGCTTGCTTTATTTTTTTAATATCTTTTTTTTTATTATTATTGTATACCTTGATTTTATGTTTATTTAAAGTTTGTAGAATATTAGTTGCCTGCTTATATATTATAAGTTGTATCTTTCAATATTATATAGATTTTCAAGGTTCTTGTCGTAAAACTAAAATTATGAAATTATAAATCTGGAACAAATGTTAAACTGAATTATTGATGATTGAGGACTTCTCAGATAATTTCTTCAATTATTGAGTTGGTTACACACAACCAATAATCATGAATATCTTTAGGAACTTACACTTTTATTTTATAACTCAATACTATTATTAAAAAAATTTATACTCATTAGGACAGAATTCACGTGTATCGCACGTATCCTATGACTAGTAATAAAAATAACGAAGTGGAGGAAGAGGTGTGGCAAGAAGAACAAACTAATTAAAAGACGATTCCAAGCATAGGTGGATCCAGGATTTTGGCAAGATGGGTGCACTATTAAGAAAAGGTAGATCTAGAATATAAATTTTACGTGTTCAACCTTTAGTTCTTACGATTGCGTATCAATTGCAGTTTTGTAATTATAAGTTCAAAATTATTATTTTTAAAAATACTAATTTTCTTACATTTATATCTATTTTTCATGTTGAAATATAAAGATCAGTTGAACCCATTGACTATATGCAACATTATACAATGCTACTAGCTTTAATATACACATTTTGTTTAATCATATAAGATTTTACCACGACAAAAGAAGAATAGGAATTTCAATGTGCGAAAATTTTGAAAGAATAAACCATACAAAAGAAGAAATAAAAAGAAAAAATACTTAATTAATACGCAAAAAAATAACACCAGACACGCCCATCTCCCGTGGGCGTCTACTTCTAGAAAAAAAAGAGGAAAAAATAACAAGATTGACCTAAGATTCAAACTCACAACCTGACCTAGAGAGGTAAATCTAATATCCATCACATCAGATAATATTTTGAACATGGGTGCATATACATATATTTAAATATTTTTTTAAAAAAATATAGCATTACAATACCTGATTTAAAGCGGGAGGTTCACGTGCCCGATAAAACCCCTAGTTACGCCCCTCATTCCAAGCTAGAGGTGAGAGATTATTTTAATCTTAAATTTGTAGCATTTAATGCAAGTATCTACAAAGGAGCACAACGAACAAGTTGAACAGCAACGACAGGTGCAACAGATTCTTAATCAGCTGAGTAAGTCGATAATGTTTCAATTCAAATATAGTCTAAAACTCGATTCATGCGGAAAATGAAGAAAAAATCAATACTTTGATAATCAATTGTAATATTGTCTGTTTTTTAGTTTAGGTCCGTACAGCTTTAAAATGAGTCATTATAATTTAATACTTGTTTGCTTATATATTCATCATCTCTTCTGCATTTTGTTAATGTTGGATTTGCCTAGGATATCAAATCAATGTATATTTTGTTTTTCACTTTCTTGAAAATAGAATTTATTCTCTTGCTTCTGGTATCTGAAATTTAAAACTCGATTAATTGGGATTCACGACATCTATGCTTACTATTAAAAGAATGTCACGACCCGGATTTTCCACCATCGGGATCGTGATGGCGCCTACTCGTGGTAGCTAGGCAAGCCCACTTTCTTACCGTTTTCATTAGCAAAACCATTCTGTTGTCAATTAATGCATCAGTAAAAGTAACAACAATAACTGTGGAAGTCTAATTTTATAAGTCTGAAATAAATACGAAATGCTCAACAATATCCTCTATCCAAGATTTGGTGTCACATACTCACGAACCACTAAAAATAAACTACATATAATGGTCTGAAAGAAATATAACAACCGTCTGTCTCGAAACAATGAGACTACAGTATAAATGAAACGCATAAGAAGAGACGTCGGGCCTGCGGACGCCTGCAAGCTACCTCAGTCTCGTAATAATGAAATCCTGCTATCGAACTACTGCTGCTGCTGCTCAAAACCTGGACCTATGAAAAACGCACAGATGTATAGTATCAGCACAACCGGCCCCATGTGCTGGTAAGTGCCTAGCCTAACCCCGGCGAAGTAGTGACGAGGCTAGACTGGACACCACATAAACCTGTGCAGTTATAAAATATACAGCGAAATATCGAATACCAAGAAAATCAACATCAAGGGAGGGGGAACATGCTGCGGGGAAAATACAAATAAACATTTAATCCAGAGTAACTACCAAAACAGCTTAACTCCACAGTGAAACAAGAATAAATATTCAAACATAACCACAGATGTCAACAACCGTTGCGGCGTGCAACCCGTTCCATAATTTACCATC
>MU782034.1:144715-161680 GCA_026770625.1 Nicotiana glauca
CCGACTTCAAATAGCCTTAGATCTTCCAACTTCAAAATCAGAAGTTATAGCCTTAGATATAACTAAAGAGTATGCTCTAAATATGCTCCAAATAACCAATTTCTAGGCAATCGAATAATGTATTTAGATGGTCTCCAAACTTCAAAGAGGAAGATGACTACAGAAAAACTGCAAATATTTTTCACAGAAGTTATTCATGTGATACACAATCGATACAAATATGATACACAAATGATACATAGTGTGATACATATTATTTTTTTCATATTCAGTTTTTACTTCGAATTTTCAATTCAAACCACCTCAAAACTTCACCAAATCATCTCATAACTGAGATTCAAGCTCCTTAAGATATACCCAATCTATTCTAATAGTACCACTCAAAAGGAAGCAAAAATTTGATATTTTTTTGGTACAAATAACTAATTGGCTAATATTAGTAATATTTTATCAATTGGCCAATTTTTGTGATAAGCTATCTATAAATGGACATATTTGGTAATTTTCCTAAAAAAATTATACTTTCTGAAATTCACTTTGGACTCAATGTTGAATGATTTGGGTGAAGAAAACCCATTAGAGTCGGCCCATTTGTGGTCACATTGGCCCATCCCTATATTGGCTCATCCTTATAAGGGGCTTTCTGCATAAACTTAGTTAAGGTAGAGGGGCTAGATAGTTTTCGGATTGGTCATTCAAAAATAGTCAGTTTGTAAAGTCGTTGAAAAATAGTTATTATTTTGATGCAACAGGGATCGGTCCAACATAATATATTGGAGATCGGTGCACTTGTGTATGAACTTCCAGCATATTATGCTTGAATTCCAACACGCGGAAAGTTCCAGCATAATATACCAGAGATTGGAGCACATGTATATGAATTTCCAGCATATTATACTAGATCGGTATATTATACTAGGTTAGAGTTACAGTATACTTATGTTGGAACTCCATTATAATATATTGGATTTTCAGTATACTTATGCTGGAGTATTTTCCGGATTTTGAACAATGTTTTCGTTCAGATTTATCTTTACATGAAAAGTGACTAAATTTCGATTGCTTTTGAAACTGTGATTATTTTTGAATGATCGCTTTTAAATCTGGCTATTTTTGAATTTCTCACATGAACTTCTTATACATTTGACTCCCTATCATTTAGTGCCACCATTTATACTAGTATTACTACCTGTGCGATGTGCGGAAGCATGTTAAATATTTAAGTTATTGGATTGTATGTAAATCATCTTAAAATTTACGTTTCTCGGTAAATATAAATAATCATTGGATATTAACAATATAAAAAAAATTTAACCATTTCTTCTATTTTTCTTTTTGATACTATTCTTGTCGGTGTCATTGGGTCCTAAAAATAGCCAGGAAGAAAAATAATAACTCATACTTATGGCAAAACGATCAAATGTTGAGACAATGAATGACTCTTTGGATAAGACTTAACTCTTTTACTGCTACTTGAACTCTTATTTGGTGTGTTAATACCTCTTAACAAATATTTCTTTCTTAAATTTCAGTTTCTAAAATATTATTTTTCAACAATAATTATTTTTATAATAATATAATTGAAAATATTATTCTTAATTTAAAACTCATTTTAGTTGGCTATCTAAAAATATAAAAAATTCTTAGCTAGTGAATCTTTTTTACTCCATTTTGATATTTGACATTAATCATGTTAAATATTTGAGTTATTTGAATTATATGTAACCTTAACATTTAAATCTTCTAAATAATTATAGATAATCGTAAGATATTAATTAAGAAACACTACATGAAAAAAGACTAACTTTTTCTCAATTCTCGTAGTTATAATTTTATATTTGCACTATTCTCATAGGTGTCTTTGGAGCCTAAAAATAGCCACAAAGTGAAATAATAACTCATATTTATAGCAAAGCACAAAGGTTGACACGATATAAAAGATTATTTAATTACGACATGACTCCTATACTACGACTTGAACTCTTATTTGGTATGATATTATCTTTTAAAAAATATTTCTATTTTGAAATTTCAATTTCTAAAATTTTTATATATATTATAATAATGATTAATGATGCAAGTGAAGATATTATCCTTAATCTAAAATTCACTTTAATCGGCTATCTAAAAATTTAAATGATACTTTGACCTGATTTATTTCAATATGACTCCACTTTAAGTTTATCGATATATTTAGCCCCAGGATTTGAATTTTTAATATCCTATATATACAAAAATTTTGCTAGTTGATTATTATGAAAAATATTGCATACATTGTCTTAAAATTGTCAAGTGGTTTATTTTTCGACACCATATTTGGCTTAATCTCAATGCAAACTACTCAAATTATATTTTAATTCAAATTTAAATATCACATTAGTTTGTTAGTAATAGTAATTTATTTAAAACAACACAAAATGTAAATTAAAAAAAAATATTCTAAGATATCCTTATCTTATAATCTATGTAATATATTTGAAATCGATGAGATTAACTTTCAAATTTTTTATACTCAACAAAGATGAAACATAAGAAGAAATTTGTTGTCATCTTTTATTTATGTTTTTTAGATCTTTCTAATATTTTTATAATATTTATTTTCTTTTATCTTATTTTTATGTCATTATTTATTTTGTTATAAAAAATTAATTTATTTCACTATAAAAAGGTGGGTTTTAATAAAAATTATCTACATATGAACTTTACATATATTTTTAGTCCTTGGTTGAAATTATTTCATATTTTTTTTTACATTATCTAATCAACCTAAATAGGTGTTCACCTGACCACTTAAATTAAAAAAATTGAATGATGTGTAATTTATATATAATTCATATATAACATGTGTATAATCATGTGTTGTTGTTATATCATCTATTTATATTAGTTATAAAAAGTAAACAATAAATATGGTCGGATATTATATAAATATTCCATAAGATTTTATTGTTTTGAGTTTATCCATGATATAACTTCTATTATAATAATTTTTAGCTCTCTACTAATGTTCATAATATTTTATCTTTCTATTATTTTGAATTTAAAAAGTAAGGAGTTTTTTCAAAATAATATGTTTACATTTAAAAAAATATATTTCACGTCATACTAATTTTTTCTTTATATATACTCTTCGCTACACTTAAAAGTCACTATAGAAACTATCAATTAGAAACCAAATTTTCTCTTGTTGAGTTTGAAAGAAAAACCTTTCACATAATTTAATGATTCAAAACTAATATTCTTCAATGAAAAAAATATTATACCCTTGCAATATTGGCTTGACGTCAGCTAAATGAAGAGGTTTCAGCTTATACCCTTCAATTCCTTGAATGTGCAAAATTGAAATTAATAATTGTATAGCCAAAGTTTTGTTATTTGTTTGATATCCATTTATGCACGTTGACTCTTCAAACAAATATTCTTCAAAAGCAAAAAGAAATAATTTTTTTATTTTATTTTAATATTGACCGATTTTGTGATGTTTCTTTCTCTAACATGTATGTTTACTTTATTATATACGTAAGTAAACTTTTATTTGGTTTTGTAAACTCTTTCTTGTTATTTATATAAACATAGACGTGTACCCTATATATTACATTTATTTAAAAAAATTTTATTTTATTCAATTCTAGCTACAGTGTTTCAAAGAACTATACTTATAGGATTTCAATTGGAAAGGGTTTTATAGTTATGTGGAGTTTTTTTTTTTCTTTTTCTAGAGGCGAAGTAGTATTTAAATAATTATAAAAAGTAGAAGGTTTTTTTTTTCTAGAGGCAAAGTTGAGTAACAAAAGTTCCTAATATGATATACGATCATTAACATAATTAAGTATGATAACATGATAAAAAAGATAAATTTTATTTTAAATTTAAATTTTATAACTTTATATATATTATATTATATTATATTTGTATTTAACTAAAATAGTTAAATATAGAATAAAGTTACCATATACTATTGACATTTATTAGCTTGCCACTTGGCTTAACCATAATATCAATTATATATGATAATTTTCTTGCTTTAATATATATATAGATATAAATTTTGACCTTTATCATTTAGTGCCGCCATTTATATTTTGACCTTATTAAGAAGGGCTCCCAAAATTTTAATCTACTAAAATTTTAAAAGCCAGAATTTTGAAATATGATGTTAGAAAATTCTAGCAGCGGCCCTATCTTACCAAAACTTCTCTTAACGTGATAGCTTAATTTGCTGTTTCTACGCCAAGATTATTGTGGATCATCGAGACATCATATCCACGCCTCATGATTTTGAATTATTTACTTTCCTAAATACTAGTATTTCTTGTTCTGTTTACCTCTTCTGAAATTATAATATGCATACGCATAATAAAAAGAAATTCTTAAAGAGACATCGTGCATAGTTCATATTAAAGTTAGTTAGATCTACAAAATTTCAAGATAGAGAAACAAATTGGTAAAATTTTCTCAAGTAAAACTAGAGTGTAAGGGACAAATAGAGAGAAATAATACTAGTGAAATTGAAGGAGTCCTATCTTCTTTTTCTTTGTTGGCCTTGTCATTGAATTCCTTATCATAAAAAGGGTAAAACCTCTGCAAAATCCTTTCATCTCACTGTCGGGTGCCTACACGTCTTAGGCTGCAACAGTGCCGTGTGAAAAGGAACACACAACTCAAACAACACTTCATTACTACAAAGCATTTAAGCCCAGTCCCCACAGAACAGAACCAACCCCCCACCCCTTCGGCCACCCCCACGTTGTTGCTCCTCTCTCTTCATGTGCTCATCATCGACTTATCATGTGATGTGACTATACCCCTTCTTTGGCGGCCCCCTTACTGCTACTTTCTTCTCTTTCCTTTTTGTGTTCTCACTTTCTCTCCTTTGCTTTCCCTAATCATTAGCTCCTCCTAACTTCCCTATCTTTTGTCCACTACTTAGTTTACGAAAAGATACAATCTTTCATCGATTTTTCAGCACCCCATTTTGATTCTTTGAGTTATATAGACTCTGAGTGTCATATTTGTCTATGTGAGCTGATGAAAAATGGGCTGTTTACAGTCCAAATTCAAAACTGCAAATGTTCAGTCCCCTGATAAAGAACCTTCTCAACCTGACTCTAAAACAGATCTCGGTATTCCCCTTTCTCTTTACTTCACTTAATTTATTGCATATTTACATTGCTCTTGTACTGTGTGTTCTTTGTGTATGTGGGGGTTAGGGGAAGAGCCTTCTACTTGCTGTTTTTTCAGTTCTTATTGATTGCATGTTGAATCTTTGATCTGGGTTTAACTTATTCTCCCCAGGGCAGTCCGATAATTTTATGGTCTAAAGCCAAACTTTACGAGGGGCTTAACTTTTTAATATTTTTTTATTATCTATTTTCTTTAGCTTTTCTTAGATACAAAGTTATTAATAGTTCTCTTATAATCAATAGGAGTAACTCTCAATAAATATTTACAATATAGCTAATTTATTTAACCTTTCTTGAGACATTGTTGATCTTAGGTAAGATTTTATCAATTTTAAATTTAAAAACTTCTTTCCGCTGAAGCAACTGTAACGTGAGTTATTAACATTATTCCATAAGCAATTTAGGTATTTGAAAAAGAATTAAATCTTTTTATTTGACTAAGTGTATCAATTAAACTGCTATATATCTTCTAATTGTACTATTTTTCTTAATACTTTTAATTCAAAAAATAAATCTAAACCATCAATATCGAATTGGTTACTATGCTTAAAGGAATATTCAAGATTAAGGCAATATTTTTTCAAATTTTCAACGTCTAGTGATCTTAGTTTATACCGCCAATAACAACAATAACAATCCAGTATAATTTCACTTAGTGGGGTCTGGGGAGGATAGTGTGTACGCAGACCTTACCCCTACCCTGGGGTAGAGGGGCTGTTTTCAAATAGACCCCCGGCATCCTTCCCTCCCAGAACTTCCCACCTTGCTCTTGGGAGACTCGAACTCACAATCTCTTGGTTGGAAGTGGGGGTTGCTTACCATCAGAGCAATCCCTCTTGTCAAAAATATTTTCATATGCATCGAATTATTCAAATCTACTTTGAAGTGAAAAATAGCCTTGTCTATTACATATAAGAGTAATCAACTCTAAAAGATTCTTCGAAAGATTTTGAGATTTCATTATCAGCATTCACATCAAATTTTTGCCTCCTATAAATCACACGTTTCTTACGAAATTCGGGTTCAATATTCATTTCAAGTGCAATTTTCTCAGTAGAAATCATAGCAGTTGCAAATCCTTCTTCGCTATATTTGTTAAAGAAAGAAATCAAACTTTTTCACTTACAAATTTTTTTTAAAACTTATACATAGTCTATTAGGCCTAATAAAAAATAGGGCCCTCACAAATATGGGGCCTAAAGCGGTTGCTTTACTTGCTTTATGGAATGCCCCCCCCCTCTTTTTGTTTTTTGAAAAGGAAGAAGTCCCCCCCTTTTATTTTTTTTGTTATTTTCATCTCTCTCTTACTAACTGTACTAATTTTTTTGTTTAGTTAACTTGTAGTGGGAGTTCTGAATGCATGAATCTTGTGGAATATTCATTGTTTGTGGACTTGTCATGCTGCCTCTTTTTCCATTAACTGATTTTTAGCCAAGATTTATCCTTTTCTTTTGCCATATTTATTTCTGTATAGGGTTTCTGATCAGTACTGAAAATTGATGTGGTTATCACTCGTTTCTGCTTTTTGTATCCTTAAACAAGCAGGTAAGCTAGGACAGGGCAAGTATATGTATCTGAGCTAAGATTCTCGCTTTTAAGTATATGTGCAATAAATTTTGATGTAATTGTGGCGATTCATAACTTTAGCTTTAGTCAATCTCTTGTTTAATTTGCATGTGTTGTTGATGAAGCTAATGGGGATCAAGTAGACCAAGATCAAGTGCCTGCATTCAAGGAATTTAGTCTTGCCGAACTCCGAGCAGCAACAAATGGGTTTAGCAGTGAATTAATAGTTTCTGAAAGTGGCGAGAAAGCTCCCAACGTTGTCTACAGAGGGAAGCTTCGGAGCAACAGGATAGCTGCCATCAAACGCTTCTCCAGGCAGTCATGGCCTGACGCTCAACAGTTTGTGGTAAATTTGGTTATAAGTCAGCAGAGTATATAGTTTTTTTGGTCCTTTTAGCCGTCATCATTGTTGAGCAAGAAATGTTTAGATTTGAAACCTGAACTCTAAATTCGATATGACTTCATTGAGACACACTTATTGGTTACTGAACAGCATCTATAATAGTCGTCCATTATAGCTTTCATTGTTTTGTTGCTTTAGTATGTCTTCGCTAACATTCCTTAAGCTGGACACTGTGAGTACGTGATCTCATTTGGTTTTCCAGTTTCATACCGACACAGTTAATACGATGATACAGTTAAGTTTGTAAGCTAATGTATATGTATGTAAGTTTCAAGTAAGCGGTAGATCTCCAGATATCAGAATGTCTTTGCTGTGCTATCAGTTGTGTCCACAACCTCTTAATCTGGTCCTACTCATACTGCAGGCAGAGGCAGCTGGAGTTGGCAAGGTTCGGCATAAGAGATTAGTGAATCTAATTGGATGTTGTGCTGAGGGAGATGAGCGCCTTTTGGTTGCAGAATACATGCCTAATGATACTCTCTCAAAGCATCTCTTTCACTGTATGGTTTAGCCTTTTGCCTGTTCTTGATTATTCAACTATTAAATACTGAAGTAAAGAAAGCATCTTTTCTCTGTTGTCTTACAAGATAATGCTGAATTTAATTTCAGATCTGCAAGTAGTTTTATCTTAATTGCTAAACTTTCAGGTCTCTTATTAGCGTGCATGTCTTTTGATGGTGCAGGGGAGAAACAACCTTTGCCTTGGGAGATGCGAGTAAGAGTTGCATACTATATTGCACAGGCTCTGGATCATTGCAACGATGAAAACAGAAAGATATATCATGATTTGAATGCTTACAGAGTTCTTTTTGATGAGGTATCCAAACTTAAAATCAGGAGTCTTTCAATTCATTTTCTTTTAAATTTTTAAGGAACTGGATGCCACTATTTCTTGTGCAAGTAGGTGGGCAGGAAGTAATCATTTGTTTGTTCTAATGTATGGTATCCACATCTTACACAATTTATTTAATTTTTGCTCTAGTAAGCATATACCTAAGATTTTAGGTTGACAGCAATGGGCCAATGGCGGTGAGGCCCTCCAATATGAAATTTTAGCTGCATAGCAGCTAAGACTTCTCAGTGTTGACTATTAAACCTCAAAAAGAGATAAGTTGTTGGATAACTAGTCATTACCACGAATTTTGCATTACAAGTTTGGGGAGTTTTTATATGAAACTGGAGGCTATCTTTCTAAATGTCAAGTGATTGCTTGCAAAAGCTGTATATTAGCTGTTTTGGACCTCCATACTTATAACCCGAAGGGTGATCGATCTTGATTCTTAGGTTATTATAGAGAAATATGGTTGAGTATTTCTGTGAAGTATATTCACAGGCTTATCTTGTTTTCTCAGTTGCTTTGTTTCAAACCACTGGTTTCTCGCAAATATCACATCTCCCTGTCACTGTACCGTCAGTTTTGGGTGGTCTGTTCTTGAATTTGCTTAATTTAATTGATATTTCAGGAAGGTGACCCTCGATTATCTAGTTTCGGTCTTATGAAAAACAGCAGAGATGGAAAGAGCTATAGCACCAATCTTGCTTATACGCCTCCTGAGTTTTTGCGCACAGGTATACACATCACATATTCACACCACACCACATTATAGATGGATGAACTGGCAGTCATTTACAACTGCGTTGAGATTCTTGATTGCAGAGAGAACCAATTACATAAAAGTATAAGCATTATCTGATACTTATATCTACTGTACTTTATTAAAAAAATAGAAAATACTTATCAAAAGAAGCATAAGCATTCTCTTGTGTCTTGGCAGTTGTGCTGTGATGAGATAATTCATGGATTAAAAATAGTAAAATGATAATATTAACCACCATCATTCTATGCGAAAAAACACATTAACCCTCATCGTAGTAAACAAACATCTGTTTTGTTTAAAAAGTAAGCACATTTTTTGAAGTATACAATGTATACTGATTGTCTTATGTCAAAGTAAACATCCAACACGAACTAATCCTTGCATTACAAATCTCTATATTATAATCCTTGTATTACTTATCTTTGCATAAGTTGTCTTTATACCGAAAGACCCCTAAATGTGTTTGTTCTCAAGGTATTGCTCTATGGGGATGGGCTATACTTGAACTTGATTTTCATGGAAAGGAGCAAAATGTTAGAAACAGTAGAGGATTGCAAATAGTTAAACAAGAGTAATGCAAGTCCACTAAGGAGAAGGAATGTACGAATCTTGAACTAAACTCCTTCAAGTGAATCCAAAAGAATGAGATTCATTAGGTAGGCCGTATATCGTCCCCAAGGCTTTGGTCTATTGGTAAAAGAACCACTTGTGATCTGTGGGTTAGGCGCTCGTTATGCGTTCAAACCCTAGCCCATTATCCACCAAGTTTCGGACCTCGCGCCTCTTGCCCTCGGAGATTTCTCGGTTATTAAAAAAAGAGGACTTATATCTAGTGGGAGCTCTGTCTAGTTCTCACCTAGACAATTATCTCTTTCCAGTGTGAAGATTTGCTGAAAATAGTATGCCACTACCTAGTTGTGGGTGTTTTGGCAAAATAATTAAAATTTATTGAAGTATTTGAATTTTAGAAATTTAGTTTACCAGAGTGATGATGCATACTGACAAAAAAGAGAAGAAGAGATGATGAAATGCATTTATCCCTGCCTTCTCTGCTTAGATGAAATATTTTTTGAGCCAGTCCAGTGATATTCAGGCTCGTATAATGAAATATTTTTTGAGCCATCCAATAATATTCAGGCTCGTATATTAACTAGTTCTATTATCGTGGACAATGCCACAATTAGCTGCAGTTTTGGATGTAATTTCATAATAAAGTCAAATTATCTCATTTACCAATATTTGAAATAAAATCCTTTAGTTTCAAAGCATTGGGACAGTGTACAGTTCCTCACCTTGTTTTCTCCTTTCCTTTTCTCTTTCGTTTCCTCTTTAATATCTATGTTCAGTTCCTTAACTTGTTTTCTCCTTTCCTTTCCTTTTTGTTTCCCCTTAATTTCTATTTGTAGGCCGGGTAATCGCAGAAAGTGTGATGTACAGCTATGGGACTGTTCTGCTGGACCTGTTAAGTGGAAAGCATATTCCTCCAAGCCATGTAATGTACTCTGAAATATAAATCTTTCAAAATTTCTGCACCATTTGGCTCATCGTTTTTAGTTCTTTACTTCTTGCATCTAAATCTCTCAATGATGCCGGAAACTAGAATTAAAGCTGTTTCACTCTTGCATGCATTGTCTCACTGGTTCTTGGACTTTGCTCTCTTTTCAGGCACTAGACTTAATTAGGGGTAAAAATGTGTTGTTATTAATGGATTCATCCTTGGAAGGACAATATGCCGATGAAGATGCAACAGCATTGGTTGAACTTGCCTCAAAATGTCTCCAGTACGAGGCTAGGGATCGACCTGATATCAAGTTCATTCTTAATGCAGTGGAGCCTCTTCAGAAGCAGAAGGAGGTACTTGTAAAACATTTTTGATCCTGATACAATATTCCCTATATTTCTGATGGATTGACCTAGGTTCTAGGATCTGAAAAATATTACTGCACATTGTTATCTTAGGTCGTGTCACATGTACTGATGGGTCTAACAAAAACTCCGGTGGTGCTTCCAACCATGCTCTCTCCTCTTGGAAAGGCTTGTGCGAGGATGGACCTCACTGCTGTTCATGATATTTTGCTTAAAACAGGTTATAAAGATGAGGAGGGTGCTGAAAATGAGGTGAGCTCATTCGTTGTTACTTTTTATACTGATGTAAATAGTGCTTGTAAATCATTGAACTTGGTGCAGAAAGATCATGGGTGTATTATCTACAATAAGAAAAACACTAATTATCCTCTATGACCATTTAATATGTTTCTTTTCTCATAACTTTGTTTTAATTTCTCATGTTGGTCTCTTCTTTTTTTTTTTTTTTTGTGTTCTCAAGTTTAAGCATTTATCATTCATTAAAAAGTTTAGCCATTTAGCTGAAAAAGAATCTTACCTAGTACTTCTGGTGGAGATTTGACATACTTGTTTCTACCTAAATTTTTGTAAAGCTCTCATTCCAAGAATGGACACAACAAGTTCAAGATATGTTAAATACCAAAAAAATTGGGGATATAGCTTTCCGCGACAAGGACTTCAAGAGTGCAGTTGACTATTATTCTAAGGTAATCCCTTTGTCTGCTCATATTTTATTAATTCTGTTTGGTGTTTGCTCCTTTGCTAATTGGCCTTTCTCTAGTGAGGCTCTAATCTTGGGGATTTTAGTCCCACTTTCCCTTGGCATTAAGAAGCAGCTTATATTTGGATATAAGGGCTCTTAGAATGACTCATGCTGCCATATTTTTGTTCATGTAAATGTAGGATATGCATGCGAGATGTCATTCTGATGCCATCTTTTCCTGCATAATAACAAAGATGGCAGTAATATTGTGTTATAAAGATCTCAAACTCCTCATTGTTAAGAGCTTCTAGGATTTTCTAGATATGGGATCCACAGCTACTTAAGGCTATGGCAGCCTGAAAGTTTCTTTTGTCTGCATTGTGGGCTCTGTGTATTTCGCATTTTGTGATAGTTGGAGACGAAATGATAGAAGTGCTGCATTTTAGAGAAGTTAAAGTTAATGCCTTAGCTTGGAATTGGAGCTCATCTGAAACAAAGAAAGGAGGGTAGCTCTATATCTCATAGCTGCGTATGATCATGAACAGTTTCTTATTTTCTTGAGAAGGGAAACTCTCGTACTGTATGTAGCCGAAACCTGAAGGAAGCCATGTCCAATAATGAACACGGTCTTCAGGTTTCTGCCGTAATTAAGGATTAGGTATGTAATGCTTGGTCTTAGCCACTAGGGGCTTTAAGTCCCAAAAAATCTGCAAGTTTCTTGGAGCAAATGGAAATGCAGGGTGGGGATTGGTGCTTGAAAATGTATTTATTATCTAAAACCTGCTGAGTGTGTACCTTTTGAAGTATGAGATATCCACTCAGATGTTCTATCACCTCCTTATTACGTTGAGCAGCATGAGAGTCGTAGAAGTTCGAGACTTCCTCACTTCACCCCCTTAATTTCAAAGTATAATACTTGTCTTATCATGAATCACTTGATGTTCTTGTTCGAGACTTTTATTTATTTATTATGAATAAAATATAAGATATTATTCTACTCCATTATTTATCATATTTAGCTCATAGTGAGTGTATGTGTAACTCTGTCTAGTTTATTTTTTTCCCAACAGTTGGTATCAATGATGTCTGTTCCTTCCGGCACTGTTTTCGTGAGGCGGGCTCTTTCCTACATGATGATTGGCCAACCAGAACACGCACTAAGGGACGCTATGCAAGCGCAGGTTTGCTTGCCCGAGTGGCCTACTGCATTCTATATGCAGGCTCTTGCCCTATCCAAACTTGGGATGGAAACTGATGCACAAGACATGCTCAATGATGGAGCCTCCTTTGAAGCAAAGAAGCTAAACAGTTGGCGCAACTGATTATGGCACGCTAGGTGAATCTACTCTCATCTGTTATCGAAGCTGGAGGTAGCTATAGTAAAGATGAGAGAGAATACTAAAGAACCAAAGGTGATGTGGTACTTTTGGGGTTATATTTATCCCGGCCCCCACTCTTTTGTAGCCAATACAGTTCCATACAGAAAATGTATAAAGTATTATGGTGAAAACCCCTCAGTAGTTTAGTTTGCGACGAATGTCAATTCTTGGTTTTGGAACTTATCAAGAGTTCTTTCAATGTCATGTTTGGGTAAATATTATTGCCAAGGTCTGATTTGCTATTTACAGTTGTTTTACCACTTGATCATATTATGCAGATCATAGTGATTATTTAGACGTTGAATTGAGTCGATATTTTGACGCGTACCTAAGAGGTTGACGTGTGATCCATGTAGTATTCGCTCAATATACCACTCTGATAAGAGGCAGGTTGAAGATTGAAAATTTGACATTTGAGCTACTGGGTTCGAAATGGGGGTATTATCCTTTTAAGCCGCGCCAAAAACTATTTACATTTGGTAATCGAAAGTTTATAAAATTTATATAATTTTTGGATATACCATACAAAATGTGTATATATACAAAAAAAATATATATAAATTTTATATATTTTTCCGGCTATTATTTCTACAATTGGGTTCGGCTAAAATTGTATCTAATACTATACATCCATCCCTGACTCCAATTTGCTAGTATATACTGAAGGATGTTCGTTGTGTAATTAGAGGTCAATAATGAACCAGTGAGTCCTGTTTATTTATTTTTAAATTATAAAAAAAATAATCTATCGCAAACCAAAAAGAAAAGGACACAATGAAAACACACCTATGACCTATGCTCGATAGTATTCCTAAAGTCCTGTAACGACCCGGTCGATCGTTTTTTAAATTTAGACCCCGATCCCCCATTAACTGCTTTCCCTAAGTTCATTTCTACTATTTTGGTTTGTCGGGACGTTCGGTATTAGGATTCAGAGTGTTTTGGGACACTTAGTCCCTAAATGAGAGCTTAAGAGTTGAAAATGGTCCATATTCGAAACAGTGTGAAGACGATCTCGGAATGGGAATCCGATAGTTCCGTTAGCTCCGTTAGGTGATTTCGGGGCTTGGAGCGTGTTCAGAATGTTATTTGGAGGTCCGTAGCTCATTAAGGCTTGAAATGCCGAAGTTTGAATTTTTGGAGTTTCCGGTCCGATAGTGAGTTTTTGATCCGAGGGTCGGATTTGAATTCCGAAAGTTTCTGTAGCCCCGTCATGTCATTTGGGATGTGTGTGCAAAGTTTCAGGTCATTCGGGCGAGGTTTAGTTAGGTTTTTGATCAAAAGTGTGTTTGGTTGAAATTTGAAGTTCTTAGGCTTGAATCTTGGCTTAATTCGTGTTTCCGGTGTTGTTTTAGGTGGTTTAAGGATTGGTACAAACTTGAATGATGTTATGGGATGTGTTCGTAGGTTTGGTTGAGGTCCCGGGGGCCTCGGGTGTGTTTCAGATGCTCAACGGAGCAATTTGAGGTAGAAGATTTCTGCAGAAAATTGCAGGTCAGATTTCCTTCTACGCGTTCGCGTAGAAGGAATCGCGTTCGCGTAGCTTTGGACTTCCTTCTCATCGCGTTCGCATCCCTCTCTACGCCTTCGCGTAGAGTAATCCTGGAAGATGTCGAATTTCTTCAATGTGTTCGCGATTGGCGACCTGCGATCGCGTAGCTTCACCTGTTTCTTCACCACGTTAGCGTCATGGCTGTCGCGTTCGCGTAGGTCTCTGAACCCAGGCCTTCGCGTTCGCATCTGTCCCTTCGCGATCGTGAAGGGCATTTCTAATCCCTTGAAAATTTCTTCTTCGCGAACGCGTGCTGACCTACGCGTTCGCGATGCTTTAGACCCCTGAGCAATATTTAATATTTCAAAAACGAGGTTTTGCCATTTTTACCAAAACTCAAGGTTTGGAGCTCGGATTTGGGAGCAATTTCAAGGGTTTTCCAAAGGTAAACACTGGGTAACGATTCTCTACTCTCCTATGACTAAAACCCATTAATCTAATCGCAAATTCACCCTTTAATTTCGTATTTTTGAACGGGAAGTGGGTAAACTTCTTAAACTTAGTTATTGTATTTTGAGAGGGCATTTGACATCCGATTTGGGAGATTTTTATATGGTTAGACTCGTGAGAGTACGAGGGTTCTGAAAATGTAAAATTTTTTCGATTCCGAGACATTGACTGGAGGGGCATTTTGGTCATTTTACCTACTTTCGCGCCCTAGCTTTAATTTTTATAGTGGAATCAGTTGTTTACAATATTATTTAAGATATGTAATTGAATTGAATAGANTGGTAATTGAATGCCTTGTACGTTAGGTGACGAGCGCGTACTTGAGCTAATTGTTGAAACTCGGATTTTTACTTAAATGCTTGATTTGGGTTTTCTTTCATAATTGCTTTACTTTACTTGCTATTATAGCCTGTGCTAGCGTAGAAGAGCATGTTTAATTGATCCAAGTTGCCTATGTGTTTAAATTGTCTTAACTGTGGTTACGTGGAACATGTTAGGCCAGTATTATTTGTTGCCTCATATTGTTGCACTTCAAATTCTGAATATTTCTCTGATGTTGGTTGCGCATTTACATTGGGACTACGGGGTGGTATCCCGAGAGATCCCCCTGCACTTTTACTTTGGAACTACTGGACGGTATCCCGGGAGATTCCCCTGCACTTTTACTTTGGGACTAAGGGATGGTATCCCGAAAAATCCCCCTATACACTGATGATTGGATTACGGGACGGTATCCCAGGAGTTCCATTGGACAGTTGAGAAAAGGGCTACAAGACGGTATCCTGGGAGAACCTCGTCGGTATTCTTGTAATTTTGCGGTATTTACTCTGTGTTTCTGTTTTGTCTTACAGTATTATATGTCATTGAACTGTCTTATCACACTGCTGTGTTCATTAGTTTTCATCAGACTTCGATACTGTTAATATCTTGCTATTTTATTGTTTCTGTCTCAGTAGGGCTCTGACCTTTCCTCGTCACTACCCAACCGAGGTTAGGCTTGGTATTTACTGAGTACCGCTGTGGTGTACTCACGCCTCTTCTGCGCATGTTTTTCATGTGCAGATCCAGGTACCTCTACGCAGGCGCATTATCAGTAGCTGTAGAGAGCATTTCGGAGACTTGAGGTATATCTGCCGCGTCGGCAGACCGGAGAGTCTCCCTCTCACTCTACCCTTTAGTTAGCTAGATGCTATTCTGTTCTTCCTTGTTATAGACTTTCTGGATGATTAGAGCAGTGTTATGTATTATTCTTAGCCTGTGTTGCCCGTGGGTTTTCGAGTCTTTGGGATGGTTTCAGAATTTAAAGTATTAAAGTGTATGTGCCAGGCGACAATTGTATACATTACTCATGTTATTTAGCTTTTGAATATAAATTTCGCAAATGTTGTTACTTCCGCAATGTGTTAGGCTTACCTGGTCGTGAAGACTAGGTGCCAACATGACGTGTTCACAATTGGTAAACTAGGGTCGTGACAAGTTGGTATTAGAGCTCTAGGTTCATAGGAGTCACCGAACACATGCTAGTTTATTAGAGTCTCGCTGATCGGTACGGAGACGTCCGTATTTATCTACGAGAGGTTATGTAACTGTTTAGGAAAATTTCATCTCTTTTGAATTCCTTGTCGTGTGATGTTTTGACACTAATTCTAAACTTCTGTCTTCTATTCTCTCACAGATGGTGAGGACACATGCTTCACGAGAGGACCAGGCACCCACGCCCCTGCTGCCGGCGTCAGAGGCTGGGGCCGGGGTAGAGGTCGAGGACGCACCTAAGGTGCAGCCACAACACCCGCACGCGTTGCCGCTGAGGTACCACCAGCAGATCCAGTTGGAGCACATGCACCTGGTACACCTACTACAACTGCCACTACTCCAGCGCTCCAGGAGACCCTGGATCAATTCATGAGCATGTACACTACTTTGGCTCAGGCGGGGTTGCTTCCCCTCGCTGCAGCCACATCTCAGGCCGGGGGAGGGGCCCAGACTCCCGCAGCCCGCGCACTCCTGAGTAGAGAGTGCCGATGGAGCAGGTTCCAGAGGTTATTCCTGTACCGCCTGCAGCACCAGTACAGCCCGGAGATGGGTCAGCTGTCTCAGAGGACGAGTAGCGTAGGCTAGAGAGGTTCAAGAAATATGACCCCCCAGTGTTCAGTGGCCTAGCTTCAAATGACGCCTTGGGATTCTTGGAGGAGTGTCATCGCATTCTTCGTACTATGGGCATAGTGGAGTCTAGTGGGGTTTCTTTCACCGCCTTTCAGCTTCAGGGAGCCGCCTATGATTGGTGGC
>MU782034.1:177960-193436 GCA_026770625.1 Nicotiana glauca
AGGTTAAGAACTATATAGACCAGGCAGTTACTAATTTCGACAGTAAACCTTGGTTAGGCCAACCTAACCGGTGGTGCTCGTAAAACCCGTTTAGGTAGGTGACCGTTTGTAGGGTTGTGTGGAGCACCGTGGTTTAAGGTTTACCTAGAGGTTGGTAACTAACCAGGATTGGAGTTCTTGTAATTTATTTCCTGCAGCCTCATTGGAAGCGATCCCGTATCCGTTAATAAGATAATTCAATTGAAGCCCCTTAAAGACATCTAGCAGTATTATTTATCTCTACTTGGGATCTGAAACCTGATTAGTTTACTTCAATATTTTAGCTATAATTCGAATGTTAGACTACTCTTTTATTAATGGGCATAAATAACACTACACAAACTACTGTGTACCGTTATTTGGTTAACCAAAAAAGTTTAATATTAGCTAATTAATATTAATATCTGGTTAACCAAAAAAAAAAAGGTTAAACTGAGGACGTTAATATTTTTTCCTTTGGGTGCAGCTTTTCCCAAGTGCCGACAGCGTTGTGTTAATGTATTCGGCAAAACATGTAGAGATTTGAAGGATACAGCTAATTGCCAGTTTGTGTGTTCATATTTCTATCCAGGTCGACTATGTGATGCAGGTTATTATTGTGAAAATACATATGGCCCTCAGATCAACTGCAAATGCAACTACGAATGTCAATAATGTGCTGCCCTAATTAATCACTTGCCAATTAGTGAAAAAAACTCTATAATGTAATTTACGGAAATATGATATTTTGATATCATCAATTTTGAAACAAAGAAATTAATGCGTCTAAATTAGTAAGCTAAAGTTGGACCTTACCATTTTCATTTTGCTTTATGACTTAATTATCTTGAGCAAAATTCATTTGTAGCCACTAGGATCAAACTTATATCACATGATAGCCATAAAATAACCACTTACAAGTAATAGCCTCAAAACAATAACAAAGGCTAGCAACTGAAAAAGCTGAAACTATACGTTCAACGCAAACGAAAAGGAAAGCAGTCGTAATCGATTTTGTATCCTAAATTCACGCTTTCAGTATGGGATCTTCAATCTCCAAACACTATAAAAGTCGCCCAATTATTCACATTGTGAAAAAAATTCTAGGGTTTCTGAAGATTAAACCCAGAGAAGAGTTCCCAAAAATTCACGCTGAAATTCAAAGTTTTTGCACAATTGTTGCCTACAATCAGCTTGATAGAGTTGAGATTTCGTTCTTAAATTGTGCAATTGATACAAAATCGACAAAATCAACAAATGTCTATGGAGATTGTGAATGTTAGAACTACCCTTCCAACTTTGATTCCGATTTTACTTCCACACAGTGGTGAATGGGTAAGTGAGAGTAAATTTATTAATTTCCTTGTTAATGGCGTGTTGATCAATTCGGACTGTAGCTATGATTATTTTGTTGATGAGATATACAAGCAATTGGGTAGAGATCCAATTACAATTGCAATGGAGATAAAATATACAGTGAAGGATGGCTATATAGCAATTCCAATATACAATGATATGAGCGTGCACTTGTATATGGAGATGAAAAAGAAAAACCTGAATATCACTGAATATCCATTATGTATAACATTGAAAACTGTATATTCAAGTCCTGAATTCTCATATTCAAGTTCATACTTGGGTGACAACTTACTTGGAACAACTTCGGCTGGAAACTTACTTGCAACAACTTCAGTTGGTTTGCAATCTCAGAACGTAGAAGAAGTACACAGAACTAATATTGTTGAGATGATGGATAATCATGTAAAGGAAGACAAAATTGAGATATTGAAGGAAAATTGTATAATAGACAATCAACAATATGAAGAAATTGCAGAAGGTCAGTTGTATTGGGAAAAAGATACACTCATTAGTGTAATGAAGCACTACGCAATACGAGAAAAATATCAATTTATAGTGGATAGATCATCTACAACAATGTATGATTTCTACTTATGAGATTGCACTTCTCTATAATTTTATGCATACAGATCTGTATAAAAAATATATAATTATTGTATAGTATAATTTTATGTATACAAATCTGTATAAAAATGCATAATTATTGTATAGTGTAGTCGTATGTATACAAATCTGTATAAAAATTATATAATTATTGTATAGTGAGATTGCATATGTATACTGGTTGTTTATTTGAGACACAAGTGTAAAAAGTTGAAGAAATGAATTATCATAATAGTATATTTTAATAGGTATTGTCTTACATGCGTAGATGAAAGTTGCAAATGGAGTCTTAGATCTTCAAGTCTACACAAATCAAATGTATTCAAGGTTAGACTGTTCAATGATGTTCACACTTGCCTAGAGATGATTAAACTGTTTTCACAACGTCATGCTACTTTGTCTGCCATTGCAAAAATAATTTGTAACAAATATGCCAATCCAAAAATAATATACACTCTGGTAGACATTATAAGTGACATGAAACAACAGTATGTGATTAATATGAGTTATGTAAAAGTTTATAGAACAAAAGAAAATGCTCTTGAACTACTAAGAGGGATACCACGCGAATCTTATAAAAAATTGCCGGGTCACTTGTATATGATAAATTTGACAAATTCTGGTTCTTTCACAAGGTTACATAAATCAGAGGACGGGCGATTCATGTATGTGTTTGTCGCTCTAAATGCATCAATTATAGGATGAAAATACTGTTATCCTATTATAGTGGTGGATGGGATATTCCTCAAATTATCACACAGAGGAACAATATTAACAGCTAGCGCATAAGATGCGCAGGTGAATATATTGCAGACTCGTATAATAATTATATATGGTATAGATAGTTCTTATCTGTGTATAATAAAAATAACATGTGTATGCTTTCTTATTTGCTTAACCAGGTAAATTTTTTCCACTAACATACGCTATTGTAGATTCTGAAAATGATGCTTCCTGGAAATGGTTTTTTGAAATGTTTAGACAGGCTTTTGGGGAAAGGGAAAGGATGTGCATCGTATCGGATCGTCATGCAAGCATATTGAGGGGTACTACTTCGATTGTGTATCCAGATGTATCTCACTGTGTATGCATCTTTCATCTTTGGAATAACATAAAGAACCAGTTCAAGTAGAACCATGACCGGCTGAGTGAGGTATTTTTCGCAATGGCCAGAGCATACAAAATTGAAGATTTTAATCGCCTCATGCAAGAAATGGACAACATTGATAAGAGGGTAAGGGGTTACCTATTCCAAGTTGGTTATGAAAAGTGGTCTATAGCGCATTCCACTATTAATAGATCCATGGTGATGACTTCAAATATTACCGAGTCACTCAATGCAAGGAACAAAGAGGCAAGAGAGCTACCAATCATGAGTTTGCTAGATTACATGATGAATTTGGTTATGGAATGGAATAATACAAATAGAATGACTGCAATGGGTACATTTATTGGCGTAGGAAAAAAATACCATGAAGTACTGAAGGAAAATAGCTATTTGTCACAGAAGATCGATGACGGTAAATATTCTTTTATCATGTCTTATTTCATACGCCGGAGTAACATACTTTGACAAAAATACATTGATACTTGTCATATCCCTGTTTTAGTTTTACTAATGATATCTATTTAAATTTAGGTGAGGCCTTCAACCGATTATGTATATATAGTAATGGATGCTGAACAAAGCCGGAACATAGTTTGCATGCAAAAAAGAGAATGCTCGTGCAAACGATTTCAAGTGGATGGGATTCCTTGTCCACATGCTATGGCAGTATTGGACTACATACACATGGAAGCACCCAAATATTGTTCTGCCTATTACACCAAGGAATACTTCAAGAAGACATATGAAGTGCCGGTTAATCCACTTCCAGATGAAACTTCACGGGACCTTCCAACAAAGGTGTTAGATACTGTGGTCCTACCACCGATAGTGAAGGGCAAACCAGGAAGACCGACGAAGTCGCGACGCAAGGGACTTTATGAATATCTGTATATTGGAACCGTTACATGTGGATTGTGTGAAAAATAAGGACATAATAAAAGAACATGCAGGACTCCTCAAGACAACTAGTAGATGCTGCTACAGTGATTTAGTATTTTCTAACAATTTTTTTTCCTGAATATTACAATTAGAAAAATAATGAGATTTGCAATTAGATTCTCTATGATGTATGAATTAAGATGCTACTTTTTGTCATAATGAAAGTATTGGTGGGAGTTTAATTTCAAATACTATTATGGTTGTCACTATACAAAAAAATATACAAAATAGATGACAATTTACAAAAAAGACTGTTACTATACAAAAATATACAAAATAGACCGTCATTATATAATTTATATGTAATATTTTGTTCCTATACAAAAAAAAAATACAAAATAAACTATAGCTATACAAAAAATATACAAAATAGATGTCACTATACAAAAAGAGGGATTACCAATTAAATATACAAATAAAAATTGTATATTTATACAATTTACATACAATAGACTTGTGACTATCCAAAAAATATACAGATATATATCACTATACAAAATAGACTATCGTTATACAGTTTATATACAGTTAGCTGCCCCCAAAACATCGTTCACAAAACTTCCTGTAGCAACTTAGCAACACCAGCTAAATTTGCAAAATCTATCGAAAATGCAAAAGCTGTCGAAATAGATTAAACTGTATAAATTACAAAACTAAAACTGTAGAAAAGTCAACTATACAAAATCTGAAATTTTAATAATTTCATTATTAACTGAAAACTAAACAACAAGTCGCAATTAGAAGTAATATTCAACATTAGCATTTCAAACATATTGTTCAAACACATCCCAAACAAAAAGCATAAAATGTGATATAAGTATGCAATTGTATCCAACCATAGACAATATCTGAACCAAACTACTTCCATCTTAAAACTACATGTGAATTTTCTATTAAACTATCCCAAACTACTTCAACTTGCCCTTCAACTTGTCCTTTTTCTTGATATCCTTCAAAGTCTGATCATCACCAACATCATGCAACTTGCGCTTTTTCTTGTTATCCTTTAAACACTTGTCATCAACAACGGAATACGACTTACTCTTTTTCTTGTTATCCTTTCTTTTCTGATCCTTCAATCTACCAGTAGACTCATCATCACTAGCTACATGACCTCTTTGTTTCTTCACTCCATAATCCCATAGCAATATGCCATATCGATTTTGTATCCCATCAATATCAATAGCTTCAGGAATACTGCTGCCTTGAATGATGTACTCAGCAAATGCAGCAACATAAACACCATAATCACTACATATAAGGTAGCACATAAACATTGAATAAAAGTTAGGATAATATCCAAATAGGAATTCATGTATAAAAAATGAATAAGAATCAGAAATATTCAATAATAATTTACATGTTATCTTGCGTTGGCAACCCATCAACAACATAAATCTCAAAAGGATCATTGGCGGCGATTCCAAGAGGATTCTCCTTTGTGTCCCAAAAACCAATACGATGAAGGAAATATGGGAGCAACACTGAGTGTGGCTCAACTGATCTCCGAACTGCATTATTCTGTCGTGCGCCACTCATGGAATCATATACATAAATGCGCAGATCTTTGAATGACAATCTCACCAATATCCAATGCCACTTATCAGACATATTTATAGGGAAAAGAACTTCATCAACAGTAGAACAAGGAACATTACATCTTAACAAATACCCAAGTATATACTCAGCAATTGGATCTGTTTCAGTAATCAAATTCATGTCTCTGTTTTTCTCCAAAAACTCCTTGTACAAATTCGAAATCAAGCAGTTAAACCAACAGTCAGTAGTTGTGAATCTTACTGAAACATCAACACCGTACTTCCCTTTCTTTCTCAAATAATAAAAAATTACATCAATATACTGAAAATGAAGAATATACACACATAGTCAGAAAATTACAGTATGAGAAAACTAAAAATGTATATCACTAGTTTATATTTTACAGTTAAAGCATTGACTTACTGAATCACACAAGGGTAGGCCAGGATATGCAAATGTGAAGAACCATTTTTTTCTCCAATATCATCAACTCCAAATTCAAAGATTTTCTTTAGCTTATTGCTAGCCTCTGTATAAACAATGTCCCTAATGAACCATGATAAAAAGATATGGTTCATAACACGAAAATAAACAAGAAAAAAAAAGAAAAAGAAAAAAAAGAAAAAAAAAGAAAAAACTGAAATACAAAACTTACGGTGCATTAGTCCTTAAGCCTCTATTGATGAAAGTATTCCACTTACACAATACTTTGAAATCAACAGGATTGTCAACATTTCCCTAAAAAGGATACTTAATAGTCGAGATGGGCTTCTTTGACTTAGTTGACTTATTTTCAACAACTTGGATAGTGCCACCAGAGTCAAATGTGTTCAAGAATGGTAACTTCATGACCCCTGCTGGTTTCCTTTCTCTAGGGTGTATTTCAGGTGTGTCATGATCAACAACTATACGATCTTCCTGCATAGTAACAATATTTTTCTCCACTCCTAAATCACAATGTTCAATATTTTGATTGAAATACTTTTGGGTAATTGCAGTTATTTGAGCCTCAGCATCACTACTCCAACTATTATCCTCACGAACTTCTCACAACTATTTTTACTAAGTTGTACAGAATCATCCACCAAACTCGCCATATTAGCAGCATTTTTGTCACAAAACTGCTGGGTAATTCCAGTTATTTCAGGCTCGGCATCCTCAATCCAGGCTTCATCATCACCAACTCCTTCACTACTTTTACCATCTTGTATAGAATCCTTCACCATACCCTACATAATATCAACAGTTTGCCCTAGACTTACCTCATTGTCAACATTTTTCTTTGCAACTTCTTCAATGCTAATATTTTTCTCCATCACTTCCTCACTACCAAATTTATTCTCTGAAACTTTCTTATCATGATGGTCGTCATCTTTTCGATTACCCTGTTCAGAAAAAATATACAACAAGTTGTAAAAGTATAGTAAAAGGTAAAAATAACAAATAAGCATAGTCATGAGAATACCTTTGAAGCATCGCATTCACTTATAGCTTTAAAAACCTTTTCGAGTGAGGAAATCATTAAGTTTTCCAAAGATGAAACCTTGTCGTTTACCTATAAAAGGAAAAGTGAAACCGAGTATTACTTAAGTTGTTAGAACTGTTGAAAGACAAAATAGAATTGTACCTTCTTGATTTCACTTGTCAGAAGTTTCAACTCTATCTCGCTTGAATTCAAGTTACTAGGCTGTAGATCCGGATTCTCATTGTTGATAGATTGTGATTGCGGCTTCTTTTTTGAGTGCTTCTTAGCATTTGTTTTAATTTCAGCCACGACTCCAGATTCAATATGAATTTTATTTTTATCTTCACAAACCAAAACAAAGTCATGCAATTAAAACCTTGTTTGTTCATCACTTTTTGGGGAAATGTTACCAAACACCAACTACAAATAAATAAATAAAAGTTAGCAATCAGGATTTTTTTTTTAAAAAAAGACAACTTATGTATCAGAAATGTATCAGATATGCACAGTTAATGTATCATAAATGTATCAAAAATTTATAAGAAATGTATCAGAAATGCATAATATGTATCATAAATGTATAATTTATGTATCAGAAAGGTATATTTTTTTACCTGATCTTGACTTAAAACAAAAAACTCTTTCCTCAAACTTTTAAACGTAACCTTCTTCTTTACTTGCCAGTTAAGTATGCGTGGCACAAGCTCTCCAATCCGGTAAGCGAGGTTTTTGCGACTGTAGGGGCAACATTCATAAAACCAACACTGGAATGCCAAAGGCAAACCACCATAACGGTACATCTCTCTCCTGCTACGAACCTTATCCTTCATTGGCTCCAACGTAGCATTAAAAATCCCTTTTCCCCAAGGGAAAGTCTCAAAATCACCAGATTCAACCAACAAAAAATCATTCTTTATAATCAAATCATCACTCGTACTAGAAAGCAGGAAAGTGTGAATGAAATACAATACTGCAATCTTTAATGCATCTTTGTCAGATTTCCACATCTTTTTTAAGAAACATTCAGTTAACAATTTCTTAGACACTTTCGACTTGCTTGGAAAGTACAATTCCATTAACCGAGACTGCACAGATTCATAATCCTTATTGGGATCACCATTACACTTCAAACCAGTGATAATACAAAACTCTGCAAGTCCAAAGCGCAACTTGGTGCTATTCACTTTAATCCATAACTCATTATCTTTAGGTGACACTACTTCGCTAAGCAATAGTGAATGGATAAGTTGGTTCTATATAAAAAATTCGGGTAAGTCCACAAAATAACCAAAACATATTTTTCTAAACATCTCAATCTGCTGATCATCCAAATTATCTTTCAAATGTTTCACTATACTGTAGTTTGTGTTTACACTAATACGGGTACAATAATGATCACTCAAAGGAACATAGTAATCCCAAAGCTGCAAACAATACAAAAATATAAATATATATAAGCTTTATAAAAATCACAATTACGCACATTAAACATTACTTATACAATATGTGGATAGATGATATACTTTATATACAAAAGTTGCACATTACTTATTGACCTGATATACATTATATACAATATGAAAAAAAATGATACATTTTATATACAAATCTGAAACATAACTGCTATATTGGTTATCTCAAATTTTGACATATTAAAATAAACTAACCGCACACAAGTCAAAGTTATATCATTAGAAAATACCTTCAAATTAGATGAACTAAAACATTTTTGACCAGTATGAACTTTTCTCTTTTTTGATGGAACATCATCCCCATCACTTTTAGCCTTCCTTTTAGAACCTTTACCTTTATCCTTCACATTATCCTTTCCCACTATTTTAATCTTTCTTTTTGATATTGTGCCTTTTTCAACAACTACATGCTGAGCAGTGTGTGACGTCGTTACTCTATCGCTGGGAGTCCCGCTATGAGAACGAGTACTTCTATCAACAGGGGTATTTTGCTTACCTTCACTAGGGGTATTTTGCTTACCTTCACTAGGGGTATTTTGTATCGATTCAACAGATTTATGAGTTACATGCCCCGAAGCGCACCCAAATTCTGGTAAATCTTCAAAATCGTCATCATCATTTCTAATGAAATTAGGGGTCATATTTCACTAATTGACCGGCTAATTTTACAGAATTTGGAGATGCCTTCATCTTCCTTCTTTTCTTCTTCATCAAAGACTTCTTTTTCCCCATTATAGAGACGAATATGAACAAAAATTGTAAAACCTAGAGTCGACTACGAAGAAAAAGTCGGAAAACCAACTGAAATTTTGAGATAATTGAAACCAGGAGTAAAAATGCAGAAGGTGTGTTTGAGAAGAAAGGTGTTTTAAGAGAGTCGGGTTAACGGATAGAGTTAAAAGGCGTGGGTGTTTTATGAATTATGGGCTAGTAGATGTAATAAGTTTGGGCCGGAGGGATATTTCGGGTACAAGGGGAAAAACTTTGGGCTATTAAAATTTTGAAGGGCTATGCAGGGTAGTTTTCCCAATTATCTTGCTATAATAAAAATGTGGGGGATTTGCATCTATACCCGCTTTTTGGGTCACGTTTTAACTTGTGTCCGCTTTGCAAAAATAATTGCAAGCGTACCCGCTTTTTTCGTGTAACTTCAGCATACGAGTCTGAAGTAGCAAAGGCAATCATGCAAAACTTCAGCATTCTAGTAGATTGGCCTGAAGTAGCAAGTGTGCTTAACCAAGTGCGCTGAAGTTTTTGTTTGTAATTGCTGAACTTAAGCATAGTAGCTGAAGTTTTGTTCTCTATTTGCTGAAGCTTATGTTTGTAATTGCTGAACTTAAGCATAGTAGCTGGAGTTTTGTTCTCTATTTGCTGAAGTTTTTGTTTGTAATTGACTAAATAAGCTGAATTTTTTTGTCCTGGATTCATTAGTTTTGTCATTAAGCTTTTTCAAAAACTTCAGCAGAAGATGATGAAGTTATTTAGTTCATTTATAAAAACTTCAGCACTAAATAAATTGAAGCTTTTTTTTGTCCTGGATAAGCTTTTTCAAAAACTTCAGTAGAGATGGCGAAGTTATTTAGTCCATTTGTAAAAACTTCAGCACTATATAAACTGAAGTTTTTTTTGTCGTGGATTCATTAATTTTGTCATAATGTTTTTTCAAAAGCTTCAGCAGAAGATGTTGAAGTTATTTAGTTCATTTGTTAAAACTTCAACACTATGCTAGCATTTGGCCATAGATCCCAAATTTGTTTTGAAAAATCTGATTTGGGTGAAGTTTGGTTTGAAGATGATAATGTGTTTGGACATATGTTTTCAAAACATGTTTTCCAACTTTATTTTGGAAAAACATGTATACAATTTCCAAGTTTTGGGATTTTGGCCCAAAATCAGCTCAATAGCTGATTTTGGGATTTTGGCATAAAATCAGTTCAATAGCTGATTTTGGGATTTGAAATTTGGGAGGCCAAAATATGGGCAAAATTTATGGCCAAATATGAGTTTTGAAAATAAATCCCAAATTTATTTTGGCAAAATTCATGGCCAAACGGGGCCTATATAAGCTGAAGTTTTTGAAAAAGCTTACTAACATATTAGATATATAATCAGATTGCCAACAGTTTAAATCATAAATTTTGAAAACAGTAAACATGAAAAGAACAAAATTATCATGATAAGAATCACTAAGTGTGACCTTAAACTTTCCGTACGTGAAAATACTCACAAATTATTGTCTACTAACTTACATAATTATTTATAATTTATTTTTAAATCATCTGATAAACATATACTTATGGCAATCATCCCATGAACTGAAGTTTCATAGCAACACTAACAACAACAGAAGAAAGGAGAAGAAGAAGAAGAAGAAGGAGGAGACAGAGGAGGAGAAAGGGAGCTGAAGTTGTTTAAAAAGTGCGTACAAATTAAAACTTTAAAAACAAATGGCTATAGATTAAATGGCGGCGATCAAATAGGACGCCCCATGTAATTTTTACAAAAAATGTGACCATTGAAAACCAATTAAAAAATAAAGCCAGCCGTGATCGTGATGGTGAAATTTGGACCAATTTTCAACGACTAACCCATTGAAACAATATTTAGTTTTTCGTCGATCAGTAAATAATAAAATAAGTACACGTTAAGGTACTCTAACGCAATATCTCAACTCTCTATGCAAGTATACATATAAAATCATGCTTATACAATATTACACATTTTTAGTGATATATCATATTGCAAAGATTTCAAAATCACGATTATCAGACAATCGTTTGGCCAAACCATTATCTTTTTAATAATTTTCAAATAATCATCTCTTACAGTAATCAACATATGATGATAGTTTTGTAAATTTTCCTCTCTGAAAGTGACGTTTTTGCCCCTGGAACAATTAATCAAACTATAATTCAAAGTGTATATTTTAGAGAGATCAACATAGTAGTGACAATATATATATATATATATATATATATATATATATATATATATATATATATATATCAAGTACTCATTCTCTTTAGGGCGGACCCACGATTCGATGGTTGCGGGGTCCCATGACATTTAATATAAATTTATCATTGCTTATAATGATTAATACGAGAGTCTATGCTATATCGGACTATTTTTTTAAAAATATTTATAAGTATATATTGAGTTTTTGCCGAAGTTTAGGGATGAGGCGACCCCTCAATCATCATGTGTGTCCGCCTAAGATCCTCTTTACCAACATGTCATCATATTATTCCTTGTCCCACATGTAATTGTCATCGGTTCATATCATTACCATAATTCAATGCAAAAGCAACTGTATGCAATGATTAGGAGTCAAGTCGATCTTAACGCAACAGAGGAAGGTATTATTCATAATACATAAGCGTCAATATCTTAACGCAATCCCCACAAGCTATCAATTCGATCTCTTAACAATCTATAATCATGCATGCATGCAAAGCTAGGTATATATCAATTAATTGATATCAGAACTACCTTGACTTGATCAGCCAATTTCAAAAGCCCACACACCTTAATTCAGAGTAGAATATGAAAGTACAAGGGGTGAATTGCCTATTTAAAAATTTATTATAAGTAGTTGATTAGTTTATCAATTAGTTGACGAGAAATAAGAGCAGGATAACAGTAAATGCAGAAATAAAATACAGGAAATAAAAACACCAAAATTTTATGCTGATTCAGATTTAATGTGAATCATACTCCATTCCCTTAGGTTGCAAGGGTGTTTTCTTTCAGTGATCAAAGTTTTTTGAGTAGCAGAATGGTTGATATAACTTTACACCAACAACTTATACCACTACAACATTATGCATATATAGCTACGAAGTACGTGGTAGCTAAACACGAAAATTTCTGTGGCTAAACACTTTAGTTACAAAAAGATTTTCCGTAGCATCCGTAGCTAGAAGTAGCGTAACTAAAAGTTAGCTACAAACTGTAACATTTCGTGGCTGAGGCTTAATGCATATTGCTACGAGAAGTTTTGTGATGTGGCTATATTAATAAAATATTTTGCCACGAAGAATATATATTTATAACTAATAACTTTATTCTTTTGCCACGATAAATCAATTTTGTACCTATCTTCTATACTTTAGCCATAAAGGAATATAATGTGGCAAAAGATGTTATTAATTTAGCCACAAAATTTAAAAACATAGCTACGGTCACATATTAGATTTATATTATAGTATTTATATTTAGCTACCAATCCCTAATTTCATAGCTATAAATTATCAAAATATCGATGATTAGATTTTTTTTATTATGTTTTATTTGGTGACTAGATTTTTATTACATTTCGTTTTTATTTATTAAAAATTAATTTATGAGAGTTAATAAAATTTTCCGTCCCAGCTTTGCTATTTTCCTTTTTTTTTGCCTCACTAAATATTTTTAAAATTTTCAAATATTCCATATTCAAACATCTTTTGATCAAACCATAAGAACTCACAATAAAATATTTTACGTATCACTTATTATACAAATTGACATCTAAATAGTTTTAAAAATTAATTATAAAATATACAATTGTCTATCTAAAGTACAATATGTTATTTAACTATAATCTATAAAATTCTCAGGTTCCACATCAAAATAAAACTAAGTTCAAAATATTTGATCTGGGCATTGAAGATGTAGCCAACATATGATCCTCTACAATCAAAGATGAAGTAGTTTCACTCTTTTGCATCAGGTTGAATCCTTGATCTTCTTGCATTCAATAGATTTAAATGGATCCTGTAAATTCAAAAGAAATAATAATCAGTACACAAGAATGAGCAAGCCAAAAGAAATATTAATACAGAGATGCAAATTTGCAATGTAAAAATGATAATTAAATGTTCAAAAAGAGAAAATTATGTCTAGATAATTCATTTACAATTATTTTTTAGCATTTACCAAGAATGGAAAACGCAAAGCAACAAGATAAGAAAACAAACCTGTATACTTTTTCAAAAACTTTTGAAAGAATTTTTATCTCATTTTTGTAACATATTTTCTATGGACTATGGCTCCTTCCAACATTACATTATAATCTTCAAGGTTCCATTTAATACCTATCGAAATAGGGTACAATATCTATCAAATTATTACAATATAGATTAAAAAATTCAAATCAAATAGGTGAACGGGGATTGAGAAATCCTAAGATGTAGAAACATAAACATACCTGAAAAGATAGGCGTGTGGCTATCTAGCCGGTATTCTGTTGGTTTGCTATGTTCATGTGAAAAGAAAAGGGTTGTTGAAGAAGAAAATGGGCAAAGGGAGAAGGAGGTGGCGGCTGGGAAGGGGGAAGGGTGTTGTTATAATGAATTATTAGGTTGTGAAAATTTTATTTGGGCCAATTGGCCTTTCGCGTTCCTTTTTCTTTGTGCTAATTATTTGTTTCCTTTTAGTTATTACCTAATATAAATATCATAAATGAAAGATCCAGTCCTCTCGTACTAGGGTTAGCTCTTCACAGTTCTCCCTTGAACACCAACGGTAGATAGGAACACCCCTTTTTGTCTCGTACCACCCCTCCTAAGCTAACTAAGGCATCGCCCTTTGTAACGATCAAGGCTGGTAAGTCCATCGGTCCATACAGATGTCCATGTACCAGTAGAAGATTTAGCAGCTACCGCGTGCCCCTACACATGCAAAAAACTAATTAAAAGGGCAAAAGAGACGAAGGCCAAAACATTGACGGAAGAAGGGGGCAAAGAGTCAGATAGTGCTACAGTGAACATCAATCCACTATCTAGCTCAAAATTAGCCTCACAAACTACTAACACTATTATTCGCGTAGCCCATTTTTTTGGGTGATATTTCATCATAGGTTGTCGTCTCGTGCGATTAACTCTCAAGCCATAGCGAACAAGTAAACCTCTCACCTGTGCTCACTTTCGTTTTAGAAGTCAGATTGGATTTTCAATTGGTGCTCTATCCATTTCGCGGATTAGGTTCCAAGCGAAAGATACCAAAAGGCCTGTTCGGACATACGGTTCCCGCGGAAGATCAAGTTGGCGTGGGAAACCTTCCCGCACGGTTCGGGGTCAGTCTGTCTGGCGTTTTCTCGCGTAAAGGACTACTTTTGCATCGGCACTCTCTCTCATTAGGTAATTATCGAGGCGAAAGCAGCTCTCTCGGAAGTCAGTTTCCTCGCCATCTTAGTAGGACTAGTCTAAAAAACTTTCACTTATTCATTTTTTTTTGCGGGAAGGCCCTTCTAGAATTACGTTTAATGTCCCTTTATGACTTTGGGGCTTTCTATTTGATTGTATCGAAAGGCCCAATGAATTGGAATTTCCCTATTGGTCTTAACAAATACAAGTAAGTAAGAAATTATCTATGAAAAATGCAAAAGATGAAACATATAATTTACACTAAGTAAAAATAAAAAAATTAACTTGTATGAAATAAAGATATTCTATAATATATTATATTCTTTACAATTTTTTTCGTCTGATACGATATTGTTAGTTTGTTATGTACTCCTATTTTAATTATATTAGCTTCTTAATTTTAGATTTTAATTAGATTTTGATAGTTATTAAGTTATTAAAATAGTATTAGACCATCAAATAAAAAAACTTTTCTATTTATCTGAATTGAGAGTAATTAGTGATAAATGTACATCTATACAAACATATTGTTTAAGCTCGATATGTTAGATATTCAAATCCAATCAAAATTAATTACACACTTATTTAAATTGTATTGAAACTTACAAGTACATTTTCCTTAATATGGATTATGATATACTAGTAAGTTTTGTTATACACTCCTATATCAATCATATTAAAATATTAATTTTTTTTTGATGTGAAACTTAATAACATCGAATTATGTAAATGTTATAAAATATCAAATAATAATCATAAGAGAAAAAAATAATCTTTATTATATTCAATGTATGTATGTATATATGTATGTATGTATGTATATATATATATATATATATATATAT
>MU782039.1:7338-19144 GCA_026770625.1 Nicotiana glauca
AGAACTACAGAACCTATTTTCTATTTAAACACTTGCCAAATGACTTGTCACGACCCCAGTTCGCCCTATGTGAATCATCGTGACGGCACCTAGTCTCTATGACTAGGTAAGCCTAATTGCGGAAGAAAAACCAAATTCGCAGAAGTAAAACAATTTAAAACATGAATAAAGAAAATTTAAATGTGCTGCTCAGTATACATAATATTAAAATCTCAAAACCAATATATAAATCGAAGACCCGAAAACCCATGAATCACAAGCTAAGGATACTACATAGCTCTAAATCTCGAATGTCTAACAAAGAACAGAAATACAGAAGGGCTAATACTTAAAGCAGGAATAGAAAGGGCTCCTCGGCCTACGGACGCGGCAGATATACCTCGAAGTCTCTGGAGCAGTCGTCTAGCCTCAGGGGTGATAGGACTGAGTCGAAGTACCTGGATCTGCACATTAAAAGCATGCGCAGAAAGGGCATGAGTACACCACAACGGTACTTAGTAAGTGAGAAGTCTAACCTCGGTTGAGTAGTGACGAGGAAGGTTAGGACCCTATTGAGGTTAAATAAAAGATAAAGTTCGACAGCGTAGAACATAGCAGTATAAATAATTACAATAATAAAAGTAACACAGGATATAAAGGACAACACCATCTATACAGAGGCAACGTAAAGACAAAAGGAAATACAGCTCAACACCAATAATATCAACCGGGGATCTTTCAAGGTACCATCCTGTAGTCCCAAATATACATATCCAATAAATCTTTCGGGATACCGTCCCGTAGTCCAGCTCATAGTACGCGGGGATCTACTGGAATCCGGTTCCGTAGTCCCAAACATAAATACCTAGTACTGGGGAAATCTACCGGGTGCATTCCCGTAGTTCCATATAACTGTACAGGGGGATCTACCGTAATCCCACCTCCGTAGTCCAAATGTAAATGCACAACAACAACAGGAGAAATACTCAAAAATGTCAAATTTCATATTAAGACAAACAAATAGTCTAGCCTAGCATGCTGCACAGAATTTAGGTAAAATAGTTGGACAAATAACGCAGTTTAATCACTTAGAAATGATTTCCTAAACTAACAACATGCTTAATAGTGCAAGTAATAAAAAAGGAAAGAAAACATACTAGTAATTACTTAATGAAAATTAGATTTTCAACAATTAGCACAAGTACGCATTCGTCACCTCACGTACAAGGCATTTCAATTGTCAAATACACCAAATTCTAAGGGAAAAGTCCCCACATAAGGTTAGGTAAGCCACGTACCTCGAACCAACTCAAATCAACCCGAAACCACGCTCTTGCCACGAGTACTCGACTCCAAATGGCCTAAATCTATTCAATTCAATTGCAAATTGTAAATAACAATTCAAGTAACTGGTTCTACAATTAAATTCTAAGCTAATACGCGAAGTCCCTAGGGCCCACGTTTCAGAATCCTCACACTCTCACGAGTTCATGCATACCAAAATTATCCAAATCTAAGGTCAAATTCCAAATCAAAAGTCGAATTCTAGGTCTAAGAACTTTCTTCCAACTTTTCCCCAATTTTCAACTCCAATCCGAAATTAAATGATGAATTCATGTATGGATTAATGGGTTACAAGCAAAAATGAGTTAAGAATCATTACCCAATCGATATCTCTAAAGATCCCTCAAAATCTCGCTCAAATCTGAGTTCCCAAACTTTAGTTTTCACAAAAATGGCTAAACATCAGACTTTGAAATTTTATATTCTGCCCAGACGCGTTCTTCTTCGCAAACGCGAGACGACTATCACGAACGTGATGCAAAAAAGTCCTACTGGCCAACGTCCTCTTTCGCGAACGCGAGGTCCACTCGCGAACGCGTAGCTTACACTAGCAGACCCTACGCGAACGCGAGGACCATGTCGCGAACGCGAAGACCAGCGGGTCCTTACCTTCACGAACACGGGACATCATAGCGAACGTGAAGTACAATTCAGTTGCCTCACCCAGATGCTCTACGTGAACGCAAGACCCTCTCGCGAACACGATGAATATTTTCTCTGCAACATAATGCAGAAAATCTGCAATCTTTCCAAGTCCAAAAATGTTTTGTTGAGTATCCGAAACACACCAAAGGCCCCCGAGATCTCAACCAAACCTACCAAAATATCCCATAACTTCATTAAAACTTGATCCAACCTTCGAAATGCTCAAAACAACATCAAAACACCTATTTTTTATCAGATTCAACCCTAAGAATTCCAAAAACTCTAAAAACATGCTTTCGATCAAAAAGTCTATCAAAACCTCGTCTGAATGATCTGATATTTTGTACACATGTCACATTCAATACTACGCAGCTACTACAACTTCCGGAATTCAATTCCGACCCTCGGATCAAAATCTCACTATCGAACCGGAAACTTCAAAAATTCAGCTTTCGGCATTTCAAGCCTAAATTAGCTACATACCTCCAAAACACAATCTGAACACGCACCTAAGCCCGAAATCACCCAACGGAGCTAACAAAACTATCAGATTTCCATTCCAAGGCCGTCTTTACACTGTTCCAGCTACAGTCGACTTTCCAATACTTAAGATCTCAATTATGGACTAAATGTCCCAAAACTCACCCAAAATTAAAATCGAACATCCCGGCAATCAAAATAGCAGAAATAAATATAGGAAAAGTAGTTAATAGGGGATCGGGGCGTTAATTGTTAAGACGACTGGTCGGGTCGTCACATCCTCTTACACTTAAACATTCGTTCTTCCTCGAACGAGTATAAAGACATACCTGAAGTAGTGAAAGGATGAGGGTAACGGCTGCGCATATCCTGCTCGGTCTCCCAGGTCACCTCCTTGACCGGCTGACCCCGCCACTGAACCTTCATTGACGTAATGTTCTTTGACCTCACCTTTCTAACCTGCCTGTCCAATTTTGCCATTGGCTCCTCAATATAGGATAGATCCGTGTCCAACTGGACTGAACTGAAATCCAACACGTGTGACATATCACCGTGATACCTCCAGAGCATCGAAACATAAAATACCGGATGAACTCCTGCCAAGCTGGGAGGTAAGGCAAGCTCATAAGCAACCTCCCCAACATGCCTCAATATCTCAAAAGAACCAATAAACATCGGACTCAACTTCCCTTTCTTCCCAAATCTCATAACGCCCTTTAGAGGCGAAACCTAAAGCAGTACCCACTCTCCAACCATATAGGAAACATCATAAATCTTCCGGTCCGCGTAACTCTTCTGTCTGGACTTAGCTGTAAGGAGTCTATTCTGAATCACCTTAACCTTCTCCAAAGTATCCTGAACTAAGTCTGTGCCCAATAATCTAGCCTCACCCAGCTCAAACCGACCAACCGGAGATCTACACCGCCTATTATATAAAGTCTCATATGGCGCCATCTGAATGTTTGACTAATAACTGTTGTTGTAAGCAAACTCCGCCAATGGAAAGAACTGATCCCAAGACACTCTAAACTCGATCACACACGCACGGAGCATATCCTCAAGAATATGAATAGTGCGCTCGGACTATCCGTCCGTTCGGGGGTGAAATGTTGTACTCAACTCTACCCGAGTACCCAACTCATGCTGAATGACCCTCCAGAACCGTGATGTGAATTAAGTGCCTCTATCCGAAATGATAAAAATTGGAATACCATACAGATGAACAATCTCCTGAATATAGAGCTCCGCCAACCACTCGAAGAATAAGTAGTACACATAGAAATGAAATGAGCGGACTTGGTCAGTCGATCCACAATCACCCAAATAGCATCGAACTTTCTCAAAATCCTGGGAGCCCAACTACAAAGTCCATGGTGATCCGCTCCCACTTCCACTCCAGAATCTCTATCTGCTGAAGCAACCCACCCGGTCTCTGCTGCTAATACTTCACATGCTGACAGTTGAGGCACCGAGCTACAAATCCAACTATATCTTTCTTCATCCGCCTCCACCAATAGTGTTGCCTCAAATCCTGGTACATCTTCGCAGCACCCAGATGAATGGAATACCGCGAACTGTGGGCCTCCTCTAGGATCAACTCTCAAAGCCCATTAACATTGGGTACATAGACCCAACCCTGCATCCTTAATACTCCGTATCCTCGCCAATGGTCACATCTCTGGCATCACCATGCTAAACCTTGAGGGTAATCATACTGACGCTCCCTGATACGATCAAATAAGGAAGATCGAGAAACCACATAAGCTAGAACCCAATTGGGCTCCGAAAGATCCAATCTCATAAACTGGCTGGCTAAGGCCTGAACATCCATCGCCATAGGCCTCTCCAATGTTGGTAAATAATCCAAAATCCCTAAACTCTCTGCCTGGCGACTCAATGCATCGGCCACCATATTGGCCTTGCCCAGGTGATACAGAATAGTGATATCATAGTCCTTCAGCAACTCTAGCCACCTTTTCTGGCGCAAATTTAGATCCTTTTGCTTGAACAGGTGCTGCAAGCTCCGATGGTCAGTATAAATCTCATAAGGCACACCGTATAGATAATGGAGCCAAATATTCAAGGTGTGAACAATGGAAGCTAACTCAAGGTCGTGGACCAGGTAATTCTTCTCATGCACCTTCAACTGTCTGGACGCGTAGGCAATCAGCCTACCGTCCTGCATCAACACCGCTCTGAGGCCAATCCTCGAGGCATCATAATAGACTGTATAGGACCCCGAAGCTGTAAGCAATATAGAAATTAGGGTTGTAGTCAAAGCTATCTTGAGCTTTTGAAAGCTCGCCTGACACTCTTCCGTCCACTGGAACAGAGCACCCTTCTAGGTCAATCTAGTCATAGGAGCTGCAATCGATGAAAACCCCTCCACAAAGCGACGGTAGTAACCCGCCAAACCGAGAAAACTGTGGATCTCTGTAGCTGAGGATGGTCTGGGCCAACTCTGCACTGCCTCTACCTGAATACCCTTACTCGATAACACGTGGCCTAAGAATGCCACGGAATCCAACCAAAACTCACATTTTGAGAACTTTGCATATAACTTCTTTTCACTTAGAGTCTGAAGCACTGTCCTCAGGTGCTGCTCATGATCTTCCCGACTTCGGGAATACTCCAGAATGTCATCAATAAAGACAATGACAAAAGAGTCAAGATACGGCCGGAATACACCGTACATCAAATGCATAAAGGCTGCTGAGGCATTGGTCAGCCCAAATGACATAACAAGGAACTCGTAATGACCATACCGAGTCCTAAAAGCAGTCTTCGAGATATCTGGCTCCCGAATCTTCAACTGATGGTAACCTAAGCGCAAGTCAATCTTGGAAAACACTCGTGTGCCCTGAAGCTGGTCAAACAGATCATCAATACGAGGCAAATGATAATGGTTCTTCATTGTAAACTTGTTCAACTGGCGATAATCAATACACATACGCATAAAACCGTCCTTTTTCTTCACAACAAGACAGGAACATCCCAAGGTGATACACTGGGTCGAATAAAGCCCTTATCAAGCAATTCCTATAACTGATCCTTCAACTCCTTCAACTTATGAGGAGCCATACGATACGGAGGAATAGAAATGGGCTGAGTGCCCGACAACAAATCAATGCCAAAATCAATATCTCCATTAGGCGGCATGCCTGGAAGATAAGTTGGAAACACATTAGAAAAGTCTCGTACTACTGGAATTGAATTAATTGAAGGTGTATCAATACTGACATCTCTTACATAGGCTATATACGCGTCACACCTCTTCTCAACCACACGCAACTATGCTTTAAGGAAAGAAATAACTCTACTAGGAGTGTGATCTAAAGCACCCCTCCACTTAACACGCGGCACACCTAGCATAGCCAGCGTCATGGTCTTGGCATGACAATAAAGAATAGTAAAATGGAGCGAAAACCAGTCCATGCCCAAGATAACATCAAAATCTACCATGCTGAGTAACAACAAATTGGCTCTGATCTCAAAACCACTAAGAGCAACCAAACACGACCGATAAATGCGGTCCACAATAAGAGAATCTCCCACAGGAGTAGAAACATAAATAGGGGAACTCAAAGAATCTCGAGATACCCCCAAATGCAGAAATAAGAAGACACATAAGAATAAGTGGAGCCTGGATCGAATAGAACCGATGCATCTTTGTGACAAACTAGTATAATACCTGTGATGACAGAATCAGAGGCAATTGCCTCGGTACGAGCAAGAAGGGCACAGTATCGGGCCTGGCCTCCCCCTCTATGGCGACCTCTACCTCCCCGACCTCCATCTCTAGCTGGTTTAGCAGGTGGGTAGCAACTGGAGCTGTAACCATAGCCTGAGAACTCTACGAGGCACGTTGGGGAGGAGAAGTCTATGGAAGTGCACTCTTCCTAAGTTCGAGGCAGTCTCTCACCATATGGCGTGTGTCACCACACTTAAAACAAGCTCTGGGAGGACGTGGTGGCTGTGACTGGCTTGGGCCAAGTCTGTTGGACTGACCTCTGAAAGCACCCCGCGCATGAGGCACGCTAGAAACCGGAGGTGCATAATAAGGCTCCTAAGGCCTAGGAGGAGCTGGAATACCATTGGCTGCTGAAAGAGCTGAATGAACAGGGCAACTCATATAACTCCTACTATGATGACTTGCAGCTGGGGAGCGGGCACCAAAATAATAGCCTGACTCTCGAGACCTCTTGGCCTCCATCTCCTCTCTCTCCCTAGCATACATACCCTCAATCCTCCTAGCAATGCTCACCACCTGCTGATAAGGAGTATCCATCTCCAACTCATGAGCCATACTAGACCTGATGCTGGGAATAAGCCCTTCAATAAACCGGCGAACCCTCTCGCGAATAGTAGAAACCAAGGCTGGTGCATGCCTAGCCAAGCTAGTGTAACGGACAACATACTCTGAGACAGTCAAAGCACCCTAGCGCAAATGCTCAAACTCGGCGCACCATGCATCTCTGAGGCTCTAAGGAACAAACTCTTTCAGAAATAGATCTGAAAACTGGGTCCAAGTCAGCAGAACCGCCTTGTCCGGACAGTCTAACTCATAGGTGTGCCACCACTCATAGCCCGCTCCTCGAAGCTGGAAAGTAGTGAAGGAAACCCCGCTCGATCCCGATATACCCATGGTACGGAGAATATGGTAGCACTCCTCCAGAAATCCCAAGGCATCCTCTGATGCTAACCCACTAAATATATAAGGATCATATTTCTTGAACCTTTCAAGTCTCCGTTTCTCATCCTCTGAAGCTGCTGCCCTGTCCTCGGGATGGATTGGGGCTACAGACTGTACAAAAATAATCTCTAGGACCTGATCAACTTGCACTCGCTGCTCAGGAGTGCGGGCAGCGGGAGTCTGTGCTCCTCCCCCGGCCTGGGATGTAGCTGCAACAAGGGAAAGCAATCCTGCATGAGCTAAAGTGGTGTACATGCCTATGAACTGTGCCAGAGTCTCTTGAAGTGCTGGCATGGTAGTAGCAGTAGGCGTGTCAGGTGCCTGGACTCCGACTAGCACTGCTGATGGCTCCTAGGTAGCACCTCGTGCAGGTGCTCTGGTTGCACTGCGTGTGCGTACTTGGCTTCTACGCCGGCCCCGGCCTCTGACGGCTGTAGTAAGGGGCACGGGTGCCTCATCATCTTGGGTAGCACGCGTCCTCACCATCTGTGAGAGAATAGAAGACAGAAGTTTAGAATTATGATGTTAAAATCTCACACGACAAGGAAATAAAATGAAATGGAATTTTCCTAAAAGTTACATAGCCTCTCGTAGATAAGTACAGACGTTTCCATACTGATCAGCGAGACTCTAATAAACCAGCTTGTGATTCATGACTCCTATGAAACTAGAGCTCTGATACCAACTTGTCACAACCAAAGTTCGCCCTCTGTGAACCATCGTGACGGCACCTAGTCTCTACGACTAGGTAAGCCTAAATTGCACAAGAAAAACCAAATTTCCGGAAGTAAAATAATTTAAAACAGGAATAAAGAAATAAACAGCGTTTAAATATGCCGCTTGGCATACACAATATTTAACTCTAAAAACCAATACATAAATCCAAGACCCGAAAACCCACGAATCACAAGCTAAGGATACTACATATCTCTAACTCCCAAATGTCTAACAAAACACAAAAATCCAAAAGGGCTAATACTTAAAAGCAGGAATAGAAAGAGCTCCTCGGTTTGCGGACACGGCAGATATACCTCGAAGTATCTGGAGCAGTCGTCTAGCCTCAGGAGTGATAGGACTGAGTCGAAGTACCTGGATCTGCACATTAAAAACATGCGCAGAAAGGGCATGAGTACACCACAACGGTACTCAGTAAGTGCCAAGCCTAACCTCGGTTGAGTAGTGACGTGGAAGGTCAGGGCCGTACTGAGGTTAAATAAAAGATAAAGTTCGACAGTGTATAACAGAGCAGTATAAATAATTACAACAGTAAAAGTAACACAGGATATAAAGGACATCAACAACTATACAGAGGCAACGTAAACACAGAAGGAAATACAACTCAACACCAATTATATCAATCGGGGATCTTCCAGGATACTGTCCTGTATTCCCAAATATACATATGCAATAAGTCTTTTGGGATACCATCCCGTAGTCCAGCTCATAGTATGCGAGGATCTACTAGAATCCCGTTTTGTAATCCCAAACATAAATAACCAGTACTGGGGGAATCTACCAGGTGCATTCCCGTAGTCCCATATAACTGTGCAGGGGGATCTACCGAAATCCCACATCCGTAGTCCCAAATGTAAATACACAGCAGCAACAGGAGAAATGCTCAGAAATGTCAAACTTCATATTATGGCAAACAAATAGTCTAGCTTAGCGTGCTGCATAGAATTCAGGTAAAGCAGTTGAACAAATAAAGCAATTTAATTACTTAGACGTGCTTTCCTAAACTAACAACATGCTTAATAGTGCAAGTAATAAAACAGGAAAGAAAACATACTAGTAGTTACTTAATGAAAATCGGATTTCCAACAATTAGTACAAGTATGCACTCGTCACCTCACGTACAAGGCATTTCAATTATCATATATACCAAATCCTAAGGGAAAAGTCCCCCACACAAGGTTAGGCAAGCCACTTACCTCGAACCAGCTCAAATCAACCCGAAACCATGCTCTTGCCACGAGTACTCTACTCCAAATGGCCCAAATCTATTCAATTCAATTGCATATTGTAAATAACACTTCAAGTAACTGATTCTACAATTAAATTTTAAGCTAATACGCGAAATTAGGTAAAATGACCAAAACACCCCTCGAACCCACATCTCAAAATCGGGTAAAATTTATAATTTCAGAATCCTCACACTCTCACGAGTTTATGAATATCAAAATTATCCAAATCTAAGGTCAAATTCCCAATCAAAAGTCAAATTCTAGTTCTAGGAACTTTCTTCCAACTTTTCCCCAACTTTTATCTCCAATCCGAAATTAAATGATGAATTCATGTTTGGATTAATGGGTTACAAGCAAAAATGAGTTAAGAATCATTACCCAATCGATATCTCTGATGATCCCTCAAAACCTCGCTCAAATCCGAGCTCCCAAGCTTTAGTTTTCACAAAAATGGCAAAACCTTCAATTTTGAAATTTTATATTCTGCCCAGATGCATTCTTCTTCGCAAACGCGATGCAAAAAAATCCTACTGGCCAATTTCCTCTTTCACGAACGCGAGGTCCACTCGTGAATGCGTAGCTTACACTGGCAGAACCTACGCGAACGCGAGGACCATGTCTCGAACGTGAAGACCAATAGGTCCTTACCTTCGCGAACGCGGGACATCATCGCGAATGTGAAGCACAATTCATTTGCTTCACCCAAATGCTCTACGCAAATGCGAGAACCTCTCGCGAACACGATGAATGTTTTCTTTGCAACACAACAGCAGAAAATCTGCAATCTTTCCAAGTCCAAAAATGATTCGTTGAGCATCCTAAACACACCCGAGACCCCCGGGACCTCAACCAAACCCACCAACATATCCCATAACTTCATTCAAACTTGATCCGACCTTCAGAACACTCAAAACAATATCAAAACACATATTTTTCATCGGATGCAAGCCTAAGAATTCCAAAAACTCTAAAAACACGCTTTCGATCAAAAAGTCTATCAAACCTCGTCCGAATGACCTGAAATTTTGCACACGCGTCACATTCAACACTACGGAGCTACTCCAACTTCTGGAATTCCATTCTGACCTTCGGATCAAAATCTCACTATTGAACCGGAAACTTCAAAAATTCAACTTTCGGCATTTCAAGCCTAAATTAGCTACGGTCTGCTAAAACACAATCCAAACACGCCCCTATGCCTGAAATCACCCAACGGAGCTAACGGAACCTTCAGATTTATATTCTGATGCCATCTTCACACTGTTCCGGCTACGGTTGACTTTCTAACACTTAAACTCTCATTTAGGGACTAAGTGTCCCAAAACTCACCAAAAATTAAACCGAATATCCCGAGAATCAAAATAGCAGAAATAAATATGGCAAAAGAAGTTAATAGGGTAACGGGGCGTTAATTCTTAAGATGACCGGCCGGGTCATCACATGACTCCAACAGATCAAGACCCAAAAACTCATCAAGAACACATAAATGAGATTAAACACAAGGTAATGTTAAATAATGTAACCAAATATGTAACATGCATGTGAAGACTCGCACCATTTTTACACCAAAAAATAGTTTTATAAAATTAAAGAAGATTGCTCCACACTAGGTTACGGCTGTCCAACTAGACGGGCCGGCCCGTCCTGTCCCGCATCTCGTCCCCGTCCCGTCCCGTCCTGTCCCGCTTCAAGTCAAATGGGATGGGCCAACGCGGGACGGGATGACCATTTCGTCCCGTTTCATCCCTCTTTGTCCCGTCCCGTCCCGTCCCGCGTCCCGCTAGATTATTTTTTAAAAACTAGCCATTTATAGCCGTTGGGCAACGACCAAAATTGAAAAAATAGCCGTTGATAGCCGTTTGGACAGCCCCTACACCCCCCCCAAAACACCCCTACCCCTCCAAACTTTTAATATAACTCCTAAGTTTATTAAATTACACTTTGGCCCTATTTTCTACTATAAATATCTCCCATTCTTCTTCATTTTTTCCACAAAAAATCAATCCTCTCTTAAATCTCTTATCATCTAATAATCTATCTATATTCTATATTTTTCTCCCAATTTTGTTACTATCAAGTATCAAGTTTCAACTTTCAAGTATTTGGGCAATTTTTTTGGAGCAACTTTCAAGCTTAAAATTAAATTCGTTAAATATTTGGGCAATTTCTTCAAGTTTCAATATTTAATCACGGTGCACTCGTTCCATCTCCTAATTTTAATATATAATTTTTGCATATCATTTTAGTGCTTAATTTTTGTATTTACTTTACGTGTTATATTTTCGTATTTCATTTGTATGTTTAATAACTGTGTTAGCTTTTTTAATTTAGTTTCGTATTTAAATTATGGCACCTAAAAATGTATTTGGTATGCTTAAAAAAAGTAGTAAAGGTGAAAGTAGTCGTAATNACAAAGATAATTTGGCAATGATTTTTTTTTAGGATGAAGAAAATGAGGATGAAGAAAATGAGGAAGAAGAATTAGATGAAACACCCACTAGTCCCGCAACACAAGCTCCAACTTAGAGTCAATCTCAGTCTGGAGCTTTACCCCCTGTACCCCATGTAAGGGGTAAGCCTAAGGCTGAACATCCCAAAACATCACTTGTATGGAAATTTTTTAAATATGATAAAGTCAATAATCGTGCTATATGTGAAAAATGTAAGCAACAATTTGCACACACTAGTGGGACGGGGGGTT
>MU782043.1:9830-30933 GCA_026770625.1 Nicotiana glauca
ATTCCCTCAAGCCAAAGTTAGATCAAACACTTACCTCGGTCCAAAGAATAGCAATCAACTCTCGAATACTGCCTTTCCTCTATAATCCGACTCCGAAACAATGGTATCTAAGCATAATTAATTCAATAGCATCAATAAAGGCTCAACAACATAATCCCACAGCTTAAAAATGAGTTTTCTAGCATTCTTCCAAAAATACCAAAATTTGACACCGGGCCCACGTGGTCCAAACACGAGGCTCGGACCAAAACCTAGTCACCCATAACCCCATGAGTTCAAATATATAATTTGTTTCAAGATTCGACCCCAAATTGAGGTTGAATCACCCAAAATGTCCAAAACCCTAGCTCTACCCAAAACCCTTAATTTCTACTTTGAATTCATGATTTAGGGCTAGGAAACTAGTGATTAGATGAAGAAATTAGGAGAGAATGAAGTTAAGAACACTTACCTAGCAAGCTATGGAGGAAAAGGAGCAGGAAATTCATCTATAGGATGTTGGAGTGAAGAGCTCGTGTGAAATAATGGCTAAATCCCAAGCTACTATTCTATTTTTATGACTTAAAATCGTTGGGTGAAATTACCATACGCGTTCGCGTCAGTAGGGTCGCGTTCACGATGAACAGAAGTTGGCAACCATCGCGTTCACGGACAAGGGATGCGAACGCGAAGAGAAAAATATTGTGTGCCCAAAAATTGGTCTACACGAATGCGTTTGGCATCACGCGAACGTGATGAAGGGGCGACCTGAAGCTTCGCGAATGCGTGGACTCAATCGCAAACGCGGAGAAGGAAATCAGGGAAGGTACGCGAACGCGATGCCTAAGGCCGCAAACGCGAAGAAGAAATTTCCTGGGCAAAAATTGCAGAAAAATTTGCTACCATTCAAAGTGCAAAACTACCCCGAACACCTCCGAAAACACTCCCGAGTCCTCGGGGCTCCTAACCAATCACACACACTAACCCAATAACATCCTACGAACTTACTCGAGCGATCAAATCACCAAAACAACATCAAAATCATTGAATCAAGCCTCAAAACTCATGATTTTTCTTCTAAACTTCGTAAATTTCAGACTTGGAACTTATAGTCTGAAATACGTCAAACAACGTCCGATTTCAATCAAACATAACAGAAAGCGCTTAAACAATATATAAGACTTATACCGGGCGTCGGAACCAAAATACGAGCCCGATACCATAGTACTTTCATCAATTTTCATTTCCATTTTCCTTAATAATTTTAGAAAAACAATATAACAGAAAAATTCTTTTACTCGGGTTCTAGACCTCGGATTTTGACTCCGGGCACATGCCCAAGTCCCATATTTTTCTACGGACCCTTCGGGACCGTCAAATCACGGATCTGAGTCCATTTACCAAAAATGTTGACCGAAGTCAACTTTAACCATATTAATATCAAAATTCTTCAGCTTTTTCACAAATTTCACATATTTCAACATAAAATCTTTTCGGTTGCGCGCCCGGACTGTGCACGCAAATCGAGGCAACTAAAAATGAGGTTTTAAAGGCCTCAAAAGCGCGAAAAATGGGAGAAATACGGTGATGACCGGTCATCACATTCTCCATCTCTAAAACAACCGTTCAACCTCGAACGAACAAAAAAAAGAAGTACCTGAGTCAGGAAATAGATGAGGGTAACAGTTTCGCATATCAGACTTGGACTCCCAGATCGATGCCTCAGGAGGCTGACCTCTCCACTGAACACACACTGAAGGAAAACTCTTCGACCTCAACTGTCGAACCTGCCGGTGTAGAATAGCTACCGGTTCCTCCTCGTAGGACAGATCCTTGTCCAACTGGGTAGTGCTGAAATCTAACACGTGGGTAGGATCGCCGTGATACCTCCGTAGCATAGACACATGAAACAATGGATACACGGCTGACAAGCTAGGTGGCAAGGAAAGTCTGTAAGCCACCTCTCCCACACGATAAAGAATCTCAAATGGGCCAATGAACCTAGGGCTAAGCTTACCCTTCTTCCCAAATCTCATCACGCCCTTCATAGGCGATACATGGAGCAATACTCGCTGACCAACCATTAAAGCTACATCTCGAACCTTGCGATCTGCATAACTCTTTTAGCGCGACTGAGCCGAACGAAGCCTGTCCTGAATGATCTTGACATTATCCAAGGCCTCGTGGACTAAATCTGTACCCAATAACCAAGCCTCTCCCGGCTCAAACCATCCGACTGGAGACCGACATCGCCTACCATACAAAGCCTCATAAGGAGCCATCTGGATGCTGGACTGGTAGCTATTGTTGTAGGCAAACCCTAAAGGCAAAAACTGATCCCACAAACCTCCAAAATCTATGACACAGGCTTGGAGCATATCCTCCAATATCTAAATAGTCCTCTCGGACTTACCGTCCGTCTGAGGATGGAATGATGTGCTCAACTGAACCTGGGTGCCTAACTCCTGCTGAACTGCTCTCTAAAAGCACAAGGTAAACTGCGTACCATGGTCCGAAATGATAGATGTCGGCACCCTATGAAGGCGAACAATCTCCCGAATGTAGATCTCAGCTAATCTCTCTGATGAATAGGTGGTGGCAACAGGAATGAAATGTGCTAACTTGGTCAGCCTATCAACAATGACCCAAATAGCATCAAACTTCTTTCGAGTCACCGGACTTCCAGTAACGAAATCTATGGTAATCCTCTCCCACTTCCACTCGGGAAGCTCAATCCTCTAAAACACACCACCAGGCCTCTGATGATCATACTTGACCTGCTGACAATTCAAACACCAAGCCACAAATGCAACAATCTCTTTCTTCATCCTAAGCCACCAATAATGCTGCCGCAAGTCCTGATACATCTTTGTGGCGCCCAGGTGAAGAGAATATCGCAAACTATGGGCCTCTGCTAAGATCAACTCTTTAATCCCATCAACATTGGGCACACAAACTCGCCCCTACAACCTCAAAACACCATCATCATCTAAAGTCACCTTCGTGGCACCTCCACGCTGCATCGTGTCTCTCAGGACAGACAAATGAGGATCATCAAACTGCCGATCACGGATACTCTCCAATAATGAAGAATGAGCGACCGTGCAAGCTAATACTCGGCTAGGCTCAGATATGTCCAATCTCACAAATCGATTGGCCAAAGCCTGAATATCCAAAGCAAGTGGTCTCTAGCTGACCGGAACATAAGCAAGACTACCCATGCTGGCCGACTTCCTACTCAATGCATCGGCAACCACATTGGCTCTCCCCGGGTGGTACAAAATAGTAACATCATAATCTTTCAACAACTCCAACCACCTCCTCTGCCTCAAATTCAACTCCTTTTGCTTGAACAAGTACTGAAGGATCTTGTGATCCTTGTACACCTCACACGTCACACCATATAGATAATGCCTCCAAATCTTCAAAGCATGAACAATGGCTGCCAACTCTAAATCATGGACCGGATAATTCTTCTCGTGGATCTTCAACTGCCTTGAAGCATAAGCAATGACCCTGCCGTCCTGCATCAATACTGCGCCAAGCCCAATACGGAAGCATCACAATAAACTGTATAAGGCCCTGAACCTATGGGCAAAACCAATATCGGAGCCGTAGTCAGAGCTGTCTTGAGCTTCTGAAAGCTCTCCTCGCACTCGTCTGACCACCTAAACTAGGCACCCTTCTGGGTCAATCTGGTCATAGGGGCTGCTATAGATGAAAACCCCTCCACGAACCGACGGTCATATCCTACTAATCCCAAGAAACTCCGAATCTCCGTCACTGAAGCTGGTCGAGGCCAATTCTTGACTGCTTCAATCTTCTTCGGGTCTACCTGAATACCCTCTGTTGATACTACATGACCCAGAAATGCAACTGAACTCAACCAGAACTCGCACTTTGAGAATTTAGCATACAACTGACTATCCTTCAGAGTCTGAAGAACCACTCTGAGGTGCTGCTCGTGCTCCTCCAGACTGCGAGAGTACACAAGAATATCATCAATGAAGACTATCACAAACTAGTCTAGATAAGGCCTGAACACTCGGTTCATCAACTCCATAAATGCTGCTGGGGCATTGGTCAACCCAAATAACATGACCAAAAACTTATAATGCACATACCGAGTGCGAAATGTCGTCTTAGGGACATCTGACGCCCTAATCCTCAGCTGATGGTAGCCAGATCTCAAGTCTATCTTTGAAAACACCTTCGCACCTTGAAGCTGGTCAAACAAATCATCAATCCTCGGCAATAGATACTTGTTCTTTATCATCTCCTTGTTCAATTGCCGGTAATCAATGCACATCCTCATCGACCCATCCTTTTTCTTCACAAATAGCACCGGCGTGCCCCAAGGAGAAACACTAGGCTGGATAAAACCCTTCTCTAGAAAATCCTACAACTGGTCCTTTAACTCCTTTAATTATGGCGGGGCCATACGAAACGGTGGAATAGAAATGGGCTGCGTGCTTTGGGCCAGATCAATACTGAAATCAATATCCCTGTCGGGCAGCACACCCGGCAGGTCTGAAGGGAAAACCTCTGGGAACTCTCGAACAATAGGAACAGAGTCAACAGAAGGAACCTCTGTGCTGGAATCACGAACATATGCCAAATAAGCTAAACACCCCTTCTCAACCATGCGTTGAGCCTTAACATATGAAATAACACTGTGGGTGGCATGTGCTGGGGTCCCTCTCAACTCCAATCGGGGCAAATCTGGTAAAGCCAAAGTCACGGTCTTGGCATGACAATCCAAGATAGCATGATACGGGGACAACCAATCCATCCCCAATATAACATCAAAATCCACCATGTCTAAAAGTAATAATTCAACACGGGTCTCAAGACCCTCAAACACTACCACACAGGAATGATGAACTCAATCGACCACTATAGAATCACCCACCGGTGTCGATACATAAATAGAGATACCCAAAGCATCACTAGGCATAGCCAAGTAGGGTGCAAAATAAGATGATACATATGAATACGTAGACCTAGGGTCAAATAGCACTGAAGCATCCCTATCACAGACCAGAATAGTACCTGTAATAACAACATCGGAAGACTCAGCCTCTGGCCTAGCTAGCAAAGCATAACACCGGGGCTGGGCCCTACCTCCCTGAACCACGTCCCTAGGACGATTGGCTACTGGCTGACCTGTACCTCTGTCGGTCCGAGCTCAACCTCTACGGTCTCTACCTCCACCTCTATGATCCCTACCCCCGCCTCTAACTGGCTGGGCGTGCTGTGGATCACCTACTGCCTGAATCATGAGGCGAGGACCCTGCTGCTGAGAGCTGCCCGAGGCTCGAGGGAAAAACCTGACAATGTGACCGGGGTCGCCACAACCATAACAAGACCTCGGCTGCTGCGACTACTGGCCCTGTCGACCTGAATGTCCTTCCCTGAAGCTCTGAAGTGGGGGGCACTGATAGGCTTTTGATCTGAATAGTACTGCTGAGAACCACCACTGCCTGGAGTACCATGAGAAACCTGGAGAGCTGACTGAAAGGGCCTCGGTGAATGACCTCTACCATAGGAATCCCTACCTCCAGGTGAGGTACTACTGAACCTACCAGAATGACGAGGCCTCTTATTCGACATCTGACCACCTCCCCATGAGAGGGCCATCTCAACTCTGCAGCCGCATTGGCCGCCTCTTGAAAGGAAATATCACTACCAAATCCCATATCCATCTGGAGACGGATCGGCTGAATCAGTCCATCAATAAATCTCTGAACCCTCTCTCGCTCGGTGGGGAGTATCAAAATAGCATGACGTGCCAAGTCAACAAATCGAGTCTCATACTGTGTAACTGTTATGGAGCCCTGCTGGAGGCACTCAAACTGCCTGCAAAGTGCCTCCCGCTGAGTGACTGGGAGAAACTTCTCCAAAAACAACTCCGCGAACTGATCCCATGTCAAAGCTGGAGACCCTATTGGTCTAGATGGGCAAAAATCCCTCCACCAAGTCTTGGCGGATCCTGCAAGCCGGTAGGTGGCAAAATCGACCCCATTGGTCTCCACTATACCCATGGTCCTAAGGATCTCATTACAGCTGAATAAGAAATCCTGTGGATCCTCTGATGAAGCGCCACTGAAAGTGGTGGTGAAGAGCTTGAAGAACCGATCAAGTCTCCACAAAGCATCCGAAGACATAGCCGCTCCATCGCCGGCCTGAGCTGTAATACCTGGCTGAGCTGCCACAGCTAGCTGAACCACTNGGCCCACTGGAGCTGCTGGGGCTCGAACCTCCTCATCATAGTCAATATGAGGCTCCACTTCTGGAATTGCTGCCCGGGACTGAGCTCGGCCCCTGCCTCGGCCTCTGCCCCTCGCAGGAGCTGCTGTTGGGGGCACGGGCTGCTGCGCGATAGAAGAGGAAGCACGTGTTCTCACCGTCTGCGGAAGAACATAGTAGAACGACAATCGGTATTTGAGAAATAGAATCGCACGACAAGAAAGAACAAAAGTGAAACTTTTCCTAACTCCGTAGCCTCTGGGGAATAAATACAGACGTCTCCGTACCGATCCCTCAGACTCTACCAAGTTTGTCTGTGAGTAGCGAGACCTATGCAACCTAGAGCTCTGATACCAACTTGTCACGACCCAGATTTCCCACCATCAGGAGTCGTGATGGCGCCTACTGTTGGAGCTAGGCAAGACAACACTTACACCTTTTGAAAAACAACACAACAGTAATAATAATAATAAACCTTTAAATGAACGCGAAAGTCTTTTATAGCATAAGTAAATGAAAACCCAAAATGCGGAAGTTTGATATTTTACTACCAAGACTGGAGTCGCTATCTCACGAACTACTAATGAATGCTACAAACAAGTCTGAATAGAAAGAAATACACAGTGTTTGTCTCGATACAATGAAAACAAACAGAAGATATGGAAGAAGGGACTCCGGCCTGCGAACGCTAGCTAGGCTACCTCGTAGTCCCTGGACTGAAGTCAGCTCCCACTCGACGTGCTACTGCTACGGTCCAAAAGCTGCTCTAGTACCGTGATATGTGCAAAAAGCACAAAAGTGTAGTATCAGCACAACCGACGCCATGTGCTAGTAAGTGCCTGGCCTAACCCCGGCGAAGTAGTGACGAGGCTAGACAGGACTACCAAATCAACCTGTGCAGTTCAATATATATATATGCAATAGAAGGCAAGAAATACCAAAAACTAAACAGTTAACAGGGAAGGGAAAACATGTTATGGGAGATTACAATCCGGATATAAAAGTCATCAACTTAAATAAGAAACAGGGCACAACAATAATTAACAGAGACAAGAAATCCAACAGTTGCACGGCATCAACCTTCGTGCTTTTACTCTCATCCTCACCTAAAGCAATCAAACAAAATGCATGGCATCACCCTTCGTACTTTCCTCACATAACTCTCATTTCATGGGACGGAATTACCCTTCGTGCATAATATAATCAACAATGGCACGGAATTTCCCTTCGTGCATAATATAATTAACAATGACACGGAATGACCCTTCGTGCAAATATAATCAACAATGGCACGGAATGACCCTTCATGCAAATATAATCAAATATGGCACGGAATGAACCTTCGTGCATTATCACTCTTCCTCACCCAAACAACAATCACAACCAAACGGGAAAGGGGAATAAACAGTAATGAAAAATGTCCCAGCAAAGGAAAAACACAATTAAACAACTAAGTCCCGGCAAGGGAGAAATGACAATAACTTCCACATCCCAGCAAGGGAGATAATCAATATACTCAAGTCATCCCGGCAAGGGATTTAATCGCATTTCTTACAAATTCTTTCATTTCTTACTCAATAGTGTTTTATCGTTCGAGGCAATGCTCCAAAGAATTCACAAATTCACAATTGATCCTCAACTCTTCACATTATGTAGAATTCATTAATTAGCTTAGAAGAGTCCCAAATATACCAAGAACAACTGATAAAAAAGACCCACGGTCATGCTAGACATCGGTGTATAGATACTCGTCACCATACCTATACACCGTACTCGATCATTTAGCAAATAGCAAACAATAATACTCTAGTCCTATTCCCTCAAGCCAAAGTTAGATCAAACACTTACCTCGGTCCAAAGAATAGCAATCAACTCTCCAATACCGCCTTTCCTCTACAATCTGACTCCGAAACAATGGTATCTAGGCATAATTAATTCAATAGCATCAATAAAGGCTCAACAACATAATCCCATAACCTAGAAATGAGTTTTCTAGCATTCTTCCAAAAATACCAAAATTCGACACCGGGCCCACGTGATCCAAACACGAGGCTCGGACCAAAACCTAGTCACCCATAACCCCACGAGTTCAAATATATAATTTGTTTCAAGATTCGACCCCAAATTGAGGTTGAATAACCCAAAATTTCCAAAACCCTAACTCTACCCAAAACCCTTAATTTCTACTTTGAATTCATGATTTAGGGCTAGGAAACTAGTTATTAGATGAAGAAATTAGGAGAGAATGAAGTTAAGAAGACTTACCTAGCAAGCTATGGAGGAAAAGGAGCTGGAAATTCGTTTATAGGATGTTGGAGTGAAGAGCTCGTGTGAAATAATGGCTAAATCCCGAGCTATTGTTCTGTTTTTATAACTTAAAATCGTTGGGTGAAAATACCCTACGCGTCCGCGATAGTAGGGTCTCGTTCGCGTTGAACAGAAGTTGGCAATCATCGTGTTTGCGGACAAGGGATGCGAACGCGAAGAGAACAATATTGGGTGCCCAAAAATTAGTCTACGGGAACGCATTTGGCATCACGCGAACGCGATGAAGGGGCGACCTGAAGCTTCATGAATGCGTGGACTCATTCGCGAACGTGAAGAAGGAAATCACGGAAGGTACGCGAACGCGATGCCTAAGGCCGCGAACGCGAAGAAGAAATTCCCTAGGCAAAAATTACAGAAAAATCTGCTACCATTCAAAGTGCAAAACTACCCCGAACACCTCCGAAAACACTCCCAAGCCCTCAGGGCTCCTAACCAATCACACACACTAACCCAATAACATCCTACAAACTTACTCGAGTGATCAAATCGCCAAAACAACATCAAAATCATTAAATCAAGCCTCAAAACTCATGATTTTTCTTCTAAACTTCATAAATTTCAAACTTGGAACTCATAGTCCGAAATACGTCAAACGACGTCGGATTCGGACCAAACTTCACCGAAAGCGCTTAAACAATATGTAAGACTTGTACCAGGCGTCGGAACCAAAATATGAGCCCGATACCATAGTCTTCTCATCAATTTTCATTTCCATTTTCCTTAATAATTTTAGAAAAACAATTTAACAGAAAAATTCTTTTACTCGAGTTTTAGACCTCGAATTTCGACTCCGGGCACATGCCCGAGTCCCATATTTTTCTACGGACCCTCCGGGACCGTTAAATCATGGATCCGGGTCCGTTTACAAAAATATTGACCGAAGTCAACTTTAACCATATTAATATCAAAATTCTTCAAATTTTTCATAGATTTCACATATTTCAATATAAAAGCTTTCCGGTTGCACGCCCGGACTATGCACGCAAATCAAGGCAACTAAAAGTGAGGTTTTAAAGGCCTCAGAAGCGCGGAAAATGGGAGAAATATGGTGATGACCCTTTGGGTCGTCACAAAGTTACTACGTGGTTATACTATTTATGGGAGAGGGTACAGGAACTAAGTGACATGTTGGACAAGTATCAAAGAACTAAATAAATTCTGATATGATGATTACACATAGGTAGAATTTAGACATTCTTAATAACAGCAAACATAGAAACAAATTGAATAACTAGTACAGTAACAAGCATGGATGTATAGGCATGGAACACATAAAGTCAAGTTTTAGAATTGAACTAGAAACATTCCAGTTAAGGAAGCAAAGTGCATAAAGTAAATCAAGTAAAGTTCCAGAGTCTAGCCTTGGCTTTCAGCCGGCTAGACAAGCAGTTAGCACAAGTAGCAGCGAAAGAAGAAAGAGTTTGAGTGTGTGTGTTTGTATTCTGAACTATTGTTCGTGTGTCCAAGTGAGAATAGAGGAGAGTATATATAGTAGTTGAGAGCAAGGTAAAATAAGGTAAAGAATCAATCATTCAATAATTATGGAAAATTACATAATCAATCATGCATAAAATCAGTAAGATTTTCTTCTAATAAAGGGTGACTAGTTAATGATAAAGAGCATGGCATATAATCAAGGAAAATAAATAAATACATAAGTATGGGATTAAACACTTAAAATCGAAAAGTGTTTGAAGAAAAGGATTTTCAGAAATCCCAGTTTAGAAAAGAGCGACTAAAAACAAAATAGTTAGTTAAAATAGGGGATTTTTATAGAAAAATACTTAATAATACTTGAATCACCTTAGATCTATAAAGATCTAAGAAGAACCGAATAGTAGTGAACTAGGGTTTTTGAAAAATTGTAGAGATGAAGATAATCAGTTAAAAACTCATGGATTCAAACAAAAAACAAGAGGAAATCCTTCTAGTACAAACGAAAATGACCAGAGGCAGGCCAGTAAATGAGTTTCAAACCGGAACAGGTTGGATTTCCTTGATACCTTCTCAAGGACTCATGAAGTTGAAGAGCCATGGGGTATAGGAGACTAGAGGTGGTCGGAGAAGGCACGAAAATACCATAGGAAGAAGGTTCTCGCCGATGACGGCGATTAGAATTTGAGGGTGTCTGAGAGAGAAGATAAGAGGAGAGGATTCAGAGGCGGTGTAAATGAGAGAATGGGGTAGGGTTTGGGGGTCGTTAGATTAAAAAAAGGAAAGTAATAGCGTGGATCGTTGATCTGGGAGATCAACGGTCGAGATTAAAAAGGGTAGGTAGGTTCTGGGTTTGGGTATGGGTTAATAGGGTGTGGGTCGGGTTTGTAATTGTAAAATTAGGCTGTGAATTGGAGTACGATTTGACTATAATTGAAAGCCAATTTGGCTATAATTTAAATAGCCAGTTTTTCCCTATTTATTTATTTAAAAAATAGTAGATAATTTATGAAAAAATAATTTAAAATGCTAAAATGATTTAGGATACATAATTAGTAATTTAAAAATACAAGATCCAATTTTATGCATATAAAACCTAATTATATCTTAAAATGGGCTAATATTGTAATTATATGCAATTTAGCTTTAAAAATATTAAATGTAATTGTAAAAATATATAAAAATTACCTGAGACATATTTTGGCATAAATTTAGAAATCCAATAGATGAATTATCAAAATAATAATTTTGAAAATAATTATTGTGATTTTATGGATAAAAAGGGAGAAAATAAATCAATTTAAACCCTTAAAAAATTATGAAAAAAAAAACTCGGGCATACTTATATATGTATATATATGCTATTTTGAAGATATTAATATATGTTTAAAATATATAGGGAAAAATTGGGTATCAATAGTCGACAGATGACCCAAATTGGACAGTGGATCGGCCTCGCTATTTTGATCCCAAGGAACGTGATGTAGAGTCCATTCCTTGAATTTGTTTAAGCTTACCTAAAACTTATCCTAGTACCTCCGCATACATTTATCTTTCAATTGGAACATCATGTTGACTTGATTTACGAGAAGGAGGGAGTCGCATTTGGCCTCGATCACTTCAGCCCCTAGGCTTTTAGCAAGTTCTAGATCTCCAATCATAGCCTAACACTCGTCTTTGTTGTATTCAATTTTACAAATCTAATAAATTGCATAATTACATTACCTATAGGTGGTTTCAATACGATACTGAGCCCAGGCCCTTCGTGTTGAAAGCACTATCCGTGAATAGGGTCCAGATCCCCGAGCTAATACCCGAAGTGAGCAGTAGTTCATTCTTGACCTGGGTTACCAAGGCTGGCGTAAAGTCGTCCACAAAGTTTGCCAAAATCTAAGATTTTATGGCACTTCGAGTTTTGTACTCAATATCGTACCTGCTAATTTTACGGCCCATTTGGCCAACCGGCCTGAGAGCTTGCACTTATGAATGGCATTCCTCAGCGGGTAAGAGGTCATAACACATATAGGATGGCACTTAAAGTACATTTTAATTTCCCAGAAACGCTTAGTAAGGAGGGAGATAACTTTTCTAAGTGAGGATACCTTGTTTTGGCATCACCTAGGGGTTCTACTAACATAATAAATAGGAAAATTATGTTCGTTCTTCCTCCCGGACAAAAACACTACTTACCGCTACCTCAGAAATCACCAAGTAGAGGTACAACTATTCGTCCGCCTTTGGAGTGTGCAAAGAGGAAGGGCTCAATAGCTAGCATTCCTGGGTCCAATAGAAGTTGTTGCTCTTTTTTAATTGTGAGAAGAACCAATGACTCTTATATCCGAAAATCTCAAAATAAACCAGCCCAATAAGGCTATTTTCCTGGTCAGTCTTTGCATTGCCTTCACATTGTTGACTACAGTGATGTCTTCTATTGTCTTTATTTTATTTGGGTTGATCTCTATTCTCCTTCTAAATACCATGAAATCGAGAAACTTTCCCGAGCTAACCCCGAAAGCACAGTTTTTTAGGTTTAGCTTCACGTTATATTTCCTCAATATGTCGAAGTTCTTCTACAAATGTTTCAAATGGCCCTTCGCTCGCAGGGACTTGACCAACATATTATGAATATAAACTTTCATTGATTTTCCTATTTGTTCTTTGAATATCCGATTAACTAGGCATTGGTATATGGCACCAGTGTTATTTAATCTGAATAGCATTACGTTATTACAGTAGGTGCTGAATTTGGTTAGAAAACAAGTCTTTTCTTGATCGCCATGATCCATTCAAATTTGGTTGTACATGGAATAAGCATTGATAAAACTCAATATCTCGTGTCCAGCCATCGCTTCGGTCACTCGATCGATGTAGGCAAAGGGAAAGAGTTCTTCGAACACGCTTTTGTTAGATCCATACATTCTACACAAATCCTAAGTTTATTCCCTTTTTGGGCACGACTACTACGTTAGCTAGCCAATTCGGGTATTTAACTTCCTAGATGGAACCTATTTTCAAAAGTTTAGTCACCTCGTACTTGATGAATGTGTATCTGATCTCAGACTTTGGCCTTATCATCTGCTTAACCAGATGGAACTTTAGATCCTAGCTCAATTCGTGAGTTGTTACCTCTGGTGGGATCCCTATCATGTCTAGATGGGACCAGGCAAAAAATTCAATATTAGATTTCAGAAAATCAATAAGTTATTTTCTAAGCTCGAGAGTTAATCTCGTGCCCAGGCATACCTTTCGGTTTAGTAGGTGCTCGATCAATATAGCCTACTCCAACTCCTCAATCGTCGATTTTGTGGCATTAGTGTCATCGGACGCTATAAAAGATCTTGGAACATTGTAATCATCCTCATCGTCCGATCTGTGCTCTTTCTATTTTTTTTTGGCTCGGTTGAGGCCGGTATTTTTGATTGTTATGTAGTTTCTTTCTCATTGATCGGTTCCCTTTTTTGGATGTTGAAACCACGGGCAACGGGATTACTTCATCGACAACAAATATTTCCTTTGTGGGAGGCTATTCCTCATAGACCTTTTGACTCCTCTCGAAATAGGGAACTTCAACGCCTGATGTAAGGTCGAAGGCACCACTTTTATGTTGTGAACCCATGGCCTCCCAAATAAGACTTTGTATCTCATATCCCCTTGGATCATATAGGAATTTATTTCTTGGGTGGTCCCGGAAGTGTCTACCGATAAAGTTATCTCACCCATCATGGTATCACATGCCATGTTGAATCCGTTGAATACCCGGACCTCTAGTACAATTTGGTCTTGCAACCCCAGCTGTTCTATGACCCTAGATTTGACGATGTTGGCCGAGCTACCTGGATCAATTAACATATTTTTAATCTGAGATTTATTTATAAGTACGGATATTACCGATGCATCATTATGAGGACAATGCCCTCGGCATCTTACTCGCTGAATAAGATGGCTACTTTTAGGACATAATCTCGAGTGCGTTTCGTGATAGAAACTTTGGTGTATTCTATAATCGGCCCTAGGGGTACATCAACTCCCTCAATATTCATGTTGATCACGTGTTGGTGCTCCTCTTGTTTGGTATGTTTGTTAGTGTCCTTATTTTTAAAGTGGTTCTTCGATCGCTCGCTTAGGAATTCTCGAAGGTGCCCGTTATTGAACAATCGAGCTACTTCTTCTCTTAGTTGTCGACAATCTTCGGTCCTATGACCGTGAGCACCATGGTATTTGCACACCAAGCTATGGTCTCTCTAGGTGGGACCTGAGTGTAGCGATCTTGGCCATTTAGTCTCTTTGATGCATCCTATGGCCGACACTATAATTGCAGCGTCTACGTTGAAATTATACTCCAATAATCTTGGTTCTTCCCTACTCTCAAGAAACCTGTCAAACCCGCTCTTGCTCATCAAGCACCGACTGCTCGGTCCTCAATCATTTCTCCTATCGTTCGTTGTCAGGTGGCATCCAGATCCATTTCCTCTCCAATCTGCAACGTATAGATGGTGTCAATCTTAGATTGGTCTCGGTTCCTATTCAATGATTCTCTTAGACTTGTCACCGATTCTGATGGGGCAAACAGACTTCGAAGGCGCCCTGAGTTGGCCGTCCTCAACTCTGATCTTAGATTTATACCTGTTGTGGACTCCACCCTAGGTGACCACCGGGTATTACACCAAGTTTTTCTTTAGCTACTGAGAAGCCCCAAAACTTCAAAAGGTTGAGCCCTTGATTAAATGCCTGAACGGACCAATCATCCGCGACCGGGACAGATCCATCCGTTCCATATGGAAACTCAACATGAATTCCCTAAGCATCTCGTTATCCCTCTGTTTGACCTTGAAAAGGTCTGACTTCCTCGTCTCGACCTTGATGGCACTGGCATGGGCCTTTATGAAAGCATCTGCAAGCATAGCAAAGGAGTCAATAAAATTCGGAGGCAAGTTGTGATACGATATCATTTCTCCCTTGGGCAAGGTTTCACCAATTTTTTTCAATAACACCAACTCAATTTCATCGTCTTCCAAGTCATTCCCTTTGATGGCATATGTATAGGAGGTTACATGCTCATTTGGATACGTGGTCCCATTGTACTTGGGAATGTCGGGCATCCAAAACCTCTTCGGGATCGGCTTTGGTACCGCGCTCGGGGGTAAGGCTTCCGAATGAAATTTTTGGAGTCCATCCTTTTCAATATCGGCAGCGCTCCCTGGATCTGATCGACCTTGGAATTATAAGTTTTTACCTTCTACTCATTAGCCTCTATCTTTTTCTTGCCAGACTCCACCCGTTTTGTCAATGCTTCGAGCATCTTCATCACCTAAAAAGTTTCCCGGGGCCTAAATTCACCTGGTTTCACTGTGACCTATTCATCCCTTTGAGTATTTTCCTAGGACTGCTCGGGCTCGGCCATGTTAAGGGCATGTATCTGGTCTGTAACTATGCTATTGTCGCTTGCTGAGCCTGCAATATTTTGAAAATCAGCTGCAAACTCGCCCTATCACCTTCACCTTCAGGTGCCTCTTGAGCCACTTTTCAGGTTTCCCCGTAAATTCTATTTTTGGGATCAGTCAGTAGATTGATGTTGATGGCAACCTGTGAGTTAGCATCAACCAGGTCGGCAGATGGGACACTATTGGGATCAACAAGGGGCACATCATTATTGGGTATCACATTATTGTTCTCGCCGTGATACTGACTTGGCGTCAACGTTCAAGTAAGCAGACTGAGAATTTGATATCCTTAGGCTAACCTGGAATCAAAACTTCAAAGAACAAGCATAAAACAGGATGTGTTATGTAGATGTGTATCAAACCACCACTATTATCCTTGGCCCCACGGTGGCGCCTAACAGTTTACCCTAAGAAAAATGAGTAACAATTAAATTTATACGCGGTGTAAAAGATACGTGATTTAATTCGATACGAATGATCAAAAAGCAGTTAGTAAATAAATTAAAGAAAAATAAATGATCAAACCAATCGTAATTTGATGATCAAGCTTGATCTTAAGTTGAACACTGAAATTCGGCCTTCAACTGGACGCTCGATATAAGCTCGGTTGCTAATAAAGAAGAGAATAACTGGAGAACTCTTTGAATAATAGCTAGATGACAGAAATGAACTTTTATTGCTTTGGTATTTGTGTCAACAACCTGTCAAAATAAAAGAAACTCTTCCATTTATATAGTAAAGGAATTTCAGTCCTAATACAAATCTAAATAAGGTAAAAATCTTCTTTTTTTGATAAATATCGATCCGCAATTGATATCGAATTTGTCATGCGTAACCATTCCTCCTTTTCCTGTAGTCTGGAAATATTTGGTCCGGGTGTGTTATTTTGCCGTGCCCGATCCCAGATATATCGTTCGCTCCTTCCGGGTTCCGATACGAGGGGTTCTTCGGCCTTGCTTGTTGAGCCGTGCTTCCCTCTTGTTTCCTTATCGCAGAATCAGGAAAGCATTACCCTCGATTTCACCAGTACACAATGATACCTCTATTTTGAAATGATTATAGTATTTCCTTTCCTTATCGTTAGTTTTATGTAACGTACTCTAGTACTCTTTTCTTTTTAGTTTGACTAAAATTAATATTATAATTTTGTATTTATAAATTTTTTAACCTTATTATTCCCATTTACAATAACTGACTCGATTTACAAGTAGCATAAAATCTTACAAAAATGTAACTGACTTAATTTGTTGGTGAGTTCACTTTTTATTAGGAGGACAAAAACATAAAATGGCATGATTTGTAATTTGTATATGTTATGTGTGTGAATAAAGTTTCGCATTGGTACCTAAAGAAAATAAAATTTTATATATTAAGTGTAAGAATTTATTAATGGTGTGAGGCCTTTTGAAAAAAAATTATTTGAGTTTAGCTTAAAAAGGATAATAGTATATCATGTTAAGAGTATGTATGACCCAGTTTAGCATATCAACTTGCGGGTTTCGGTTGTCATAAATACTCTGACAATATGGGTGACGAACATCGTGTTGATGTAACACGTTTGATGTGCAAATAAAACCTCGCGTTGATAGCTAAATAATTTGTTTATTTTTTTTTTGTTTTGATTCCCCTCTCCTTTGATTCCCTTTTGCTGGAGCAATTGCTCCTTTGGTGGCTCAAACCCACTATCCTGAAATTGTAGGTAGGGGGTACTAACTATCTGAGCAACCCCCTCTTGTCGATAGCTGAACAGATTGGACAATAAAGTATAGAAATCTCTTAATGATATGATGTCTTTTGAAAAAAAATAGGCGAACTTGGATCAAAGTATATCATACCATATTAAAAATATCTTTTAACCGATTTATTCCTAATAATATTTACCTTATGAGTTAATTTTTTTTCCCTTAAACGTTGTATCTAGTCAAAGACTCATTACGTGCAATGAAAGATATATTTGCCATTCTTTTGAGATAGATATGACATCTTGAGTATACAGTTTTCATCCTTTCAAGATAGGAGTATTGTTTAACCAAAAATAGAATTTTAGTCAAAGGTAGAATTTAGAAGAACACGGGTTACTAATAATCAAAAGAATGTATAAAAGGAGATGATTTAGGTAGTAAGAGAGTAATCAAGAAAAAAAAAAGTAAACCAAAGTATATTCCAATAGTGTTTCGTGTCCCTCCAATTGATCAGATATCTCCCTTTTATAGATATCTTGGAGATATTCGTTTTGCCCAAATCATAATGAGGCTATTATGAGTAATTAATGACATTGAATGCTATGTTACATAATCATTACATTCGATACAAATTCTCTAACGTATTCTACATTTAACGCCTATTAAATTCCGTATTTGTACCCTTTTCTATTGTCAGATTCAGTCCTTTTGATTCTCGGATATAAATGACTTAGACAGGTACGGGCACTGAGTTATTTGAGTAACTGCTCATGCCTCTTCCTCTGCCATTTGCTCGTATCTGTTGTAACTCGTGCCTCTTGAATAGTTGTAATTCTTTGACCATTTGACCAGTCTACGTGTCTTGACACGTCATCTTCATATTTAAATATAATTTTTTCCAATACAGATAGTTCTCCCACATTCCATTTATTCATCAGTTGAATATATGGGAAGTGGATTTCATTTAAAAGAGAATTTTTGTCACCATTAATGCTATGACAAAATTGATGCTTCAATTGTCGCTTCCATTTAATGCTCCGTGCACGTGCCGCTTTTCCATTGGTTCTGCAGTTTTACAACCCTTTTCAAGGCTTTTTTATGGCTCCACTATTCACGAAGTTTCAGTTATCATTATTATGGTCCTTCCATCACTGCACTTTTACCTTTGGCGGTTTCTTATTAATATAAATATAAATTCTTTCCTTGTCCTTTACCACATAAAGCTTATTCAACACTTAATTCCTCAAATCTCAATCCTCTTTTTCCTCACATTATTCTTTTTCGCCATGTCTTCACCAAACTCTAACCCTAGGAGAGTTCCAAATGTTGATACATTCCCCAATGCCCGCACTAGGCATAGAAGGGGAGGTAGGCTTTGTAGCTTAGGGTTCACTCGTGGTGGTGGTTCGTCTGCACCTTTTTCTAATTCTGGTCCTTCTTCTAGAACCAGAGGTTCCCTTTCTTACAAATCTTCTTCTAGGGGTAAAGAACCTTCTAAACCATTACGTGAGCCTTTAGTAGAGGAGATAGTCTCTTCAGAACTATCTTTTTACCATGATAGGGAATCTCTTAGAAACCAAGTTTTCGCTTTAGATCTTGCTGATGCTCACCTCACTCAAATTACAGAAGTTTTTACTCTTATAGTTCGTAAAGACTGCCACTGGAGATGTTTCCCATTATTATCCCTAATCCAAATCAGAGAATTACATTCTACTTGATTGGGTACTCTTTTGTTTATACATACCCTTTCACTTTAGGGTTCAAACTAGCTATTGACCCAGTCATTCTTGAATTTTGCCGTTTCTTTAATGTCTGTTTGGGTCAAATTGGCCCAATCATATGGAGGGTTGTTGCCTGTCTGAGACATTTAAACAATATGGCTGATGTTTCCTTTACTTTCCCTCACTTGATTCACCTTTACTACCTTAGGCTTTTCCGTAATGGCGTCTTTACCCTAGTGGCCAGAAGTAAGAGGGTTTTGGTGAGCCTTGAAGATGACAAGGACTGTGGCTGGTATGCCTAGTTTGTTGCTGCCCCCACTGTTGGCTTAGTGGGTGAAGATAATGTTCTCTTCCCTGAGAAGCAAAATTTTGCATGTAATTCTTTTATCCTTCCCGTGCCTTTTTTCTTCAAGTTTATCAACTTCTCTAATTTTTGCTTTTTTTTAGCAACAATAGGAGTTGTGGAGGATGTTCCCAATTTCTGTGGTTGGGTAGATAAATTGCTGAAGACCGCACCAATGGAGGGTAGGTCTTGAAAAACACTTTCTAACCATTACGGTTGGAAAGTAAAGACTCATGGTAAGAGTTTGCTATTCGAAGAGTTACTGCTGAAGTAGTTGCGGCCTATCGTGTCTCTTCGAGAACCCGTACTCCTTTGGAGACCCGTATCTCTTTTGAAATAGCTCGATAAATAGTCCTGGGTTCTTCTTCTGTGAAAAGGAAATTTTCTGAAGAAGAAGACTCTGAAGAAGAAGAGTATGGAGGCTCCCTGGTGGCGAGGCCACGAGCTAGGAGACTCATCGTATCTGATGACGAAGTTGAATTTTCCCCTCGTCTTTTTATTTCTCTTATCGAACCTGTTAAAACCCCAGTATTAATTCCTGACGATGACGTCACTCTTCATGATACCCGTGAGTCTATTGATCAACTTTTCATCAGTGGTTTTGGTGGTGGAAGTGTAAGGCCTGCTTTAGATGAAATACCCTTATCTTATTTTTCAAATTCCATGCCTGTGATTCCTTCCTTACCAACCCTAGCTGTTTCTATTCCTTCTTCTACTGCTCCTCCTTTGACAATTCCCCCTCCTATCATTCATCATACGAAAGTGGGTTCTTCAAGTAGAAGTGCCGATATGAGGAGGGTAACTATTAAAGTTCCTGCTGATAGCAACCTTTTGAGGAAGTCAGGTCAGGCAGATGTATGGCTGGAGCCTTTAATTGGCCCAATTGAAAAAGCAAAGTTGGAGAGCCATAGTTCCCTGACTCTGATGAACGACATCGTGCATTCCACTTTGAAGGTATTTTCCTTCTCTTCCTTCTTTACTTTGTAAAAAAATTTTATCTTTGGGATTCTTATTTCCCTTCTTTTTTAGGCCAATCTTATCGGCATAGAAATGATGAACAGAATCCCCCTTTGGAAAAGGTAGCACGTGATTCAGAGAAGATGGCACTTGAATCTCAGTTGGAGGTGATCAATTGGAAGGAACAATTTGAGAGTGCACAAACTGATATAGAATATTTACAAGAGAGCAAGAGTACCTTAGAGCAGCATGTGCGGGCTTTAACTTTAGAGTTAGAAGTTGTAAGAGCTTCCTCAAGCCAAGCAGAAAAAGAAAAAGAACGTCTTGAGTCCTCCTTCTCAGAGCAATTATCTAAGGCTAGTGAAGAGATCAGAGAGTTGAAGGCTCTTTTGAGTCAAAAAGAAGTTTACGCTGGGGAGCTCGTGCAAAGCTTAACTCAAGCACAAGAAGACTTTCGAGTCTATTCTGATAAGGTGCGTGCTTTAGAAAGCTCCCATGCCTCTCTTCAAGTTTCTTACAACTCTGCCCTGGCTCAAAATGAAGAGCTAAAGAATGAGATTGTTGATTGGGAAAGGGACTATGATGTGACAGGGATAATACAGTACTTGCCGGTAACAAGGCTCCGGCTATACCTTACACAAAACCAAAATAAGACTCCAAAATAGAAGTGGCATGAGCCACGCAGGGCCCCGAGAGGAAAGGGGCTCACCAAAATGGCCAGTGGAAGAGGAAGGAGCGCTACTGCCGATGAACCGAAGTACCTGCTACAAATCCACCTACAATCATGACAGAAATGTAGCGCCCCCGGTAAAAGGGACGTCAGTACACTGGAATTGTACTGGTATGTATAAACAAGCTTTGTCCCAAGTAAACTCAAGCCATAAACAAGTACGTCACGGTAATAGAAACAACAACCCAATACGTAAGAGTTAACAAGTCAAGCCAACCAAGTTTTCAACACCTAACTTT
>MU782043.1:31280-42842 GCA_026770625.1 Nicotiana glauca
GATCGCATACCACCCTTATTACCTCGGCCACCCTTATTACCTCGGCCACCCTTATCACCACAACCCGCACCTTATTACTTCGTGTTGCGGCGTGCAACCCGATCCCACCGTACATTTTCAAATCATAACAATCACAACAACAACCAAGAACACTTCACAAAGATCACATCAAAACAATAAGCAATTTATAAAGATCACAACAACATTTCACTTAGGTAGTAACAACAATGATTCACAAGTGTTCCCATAACCATCAATACTATTTTTCGTCGAATTCCACAATTCACAAGTGTTTCCATAGCCAATAGTGCGAATTCCACTATATTCCACAATTCACAAGTGTTTCCATAGCCAATGGTGCCAATTCCACTATATTCCACAATTCACAAGTGTTTCCATAGCCAATGGTACCAATCCCATTATGTTCAGCAATCCAAAACAATGCAAGTCATTTCATTAATTTACAATTTCCCTTTTTTTTTATCAATTGTTTTCCAACTCTTACCACATAACTTTTAACCAAACCAAATCATCACCCAGCAAAACAATCACAAGAGTCTCACAACAATTCACATAGCTATCACATACCATTTATTTGCACACCAAAACAGGGCGATTTCACAAGGATCAAAGTTAGTCATACATACATGGAGTCGAATTTCCTTTCTTTTCCTTTTACCTCCTACTTCCAATTCACCCAATAATCTAGCAGCGTCAATCTAGGTCACAAGTTATAAATATATCTTAGAATTGAAATTCACAATTACTATCCGGACTTATTTGGGTTATCGAGTACCACCCCTTACTTCTACCCATTTCCATTTTACTAAATTTCAAGTATAAAGAACATGCATGAGTGTCTAACTTCCATTTTCAAGAGTTAATGCATGAAAATCCCTCTTTCTATTAAAATCTGAGAATCAAGGAAAAAGGGGTTAGGGATTTTACCTTTAGAAATGGAGATGAAGACAATACCCAAGAACTTCCGGGTCTAGGTGACTTTGGAAAATTAAATTGAGGAAAACCAACTTTCTCTCTCAAAAACCCCTCCTCCCTCTCTATTATTTTGTTCAGAGAATGTGTAAAAAAATGAGGGCTTAGGGCGTTATATTAGAAAGGGGGTCGGATTTTAAAATTAGAAAATAGAAGCCCGGAGTGAAATCTGCGGTCGCATCTGCGATCGCAGAATCAACATGCGGTCTGCAGAATGGACCTCAGAATTGCTCCCCAAAAACTAAATGTTCTGCTTCGATCTGCGATAAGAATGCGGTCCGCATTCATGTTCTGCGGTCGCAGAGTGCACCGCAGAACTGACCCTCGCACAGTCAAAGGAAAATATGCGATGATTCTGCGGTTCGCATTTCGATTATGCGATCGCAGATTGGACCGTATTTTCAACTTTAATTTTTAACAAACCTTCTGATTCATTCTGCGATAGGAATGCGGTCCGCATAGCCAATCTGCGATCGCAGAATGGACCGCATTTTTGACATCAACTTAGACCAATTCTCTGCTTCACTCTGCGGTAGGAATGCGGTCCGCATAGCCAATCTGCAACCGCATTCTTGACCGCAGAAGTGACAATTTTCTGGAAAAATTTATTCTTTTGATTTTTAAAGCTTAGATCACTACCGAGGATCCGAACCGAACACAATATTCGGACCTTGACACTACGAGCTACTAGGTTTTAACCATAAAATTTTTACGGGGCCTTACAGCTGTCGAGTCTGTTGCTGCGAGTCAAGCTCAATCCACACCTATTGATGCACCTGCCCAAGTTGAGCTCATTGCCATTGACGCACCTTCTACAGTTCCCACATCTTCCTAGTGATAAATTTGAAATTTTTGAGTTCTCTCTTTTTTGCAGGTATCTTTTTGGAAGGTTATGTTTAGAACCCTTGGTTTCATTTGAGGGTTTACTTTAGAAAATTGTAATCAAACTCTTAACTTCATTTGAGGGTCGATTTTTGAAACGCAAGTCCCCAAGTCTGTTCATGGGGCAATCTGCATAAACAATGACTAAGTTTTTACTTAGTCTTAAGTTTTTTTTTTTGTATTTTAGAAGTTTTCTCATTACTATCTTGAACTTCAATTTAGCTTATTCTTGCCTTTATTTCTAAGGACTTATAGAATAATCTGCATTTTATTCTTTAGAAAATGTTTCTGTTAACTTCATGAATAACTAAATTAAACATGAATTTTATAAAAGAGAGCCCTTTTATATTTAGACGCTTAATGAAGAAAACGTCTCAAGTTCATAATGGTGTTATCATACGATAAAAGAAATAGGAACACACATGTTTCTTTGAAATAACTTTGACAAGTTTTTATTTTTAAACCTTGCCGAGTTTTGAATAATACTTTACATGTATTTGAATTACATCTATAACTTTCTCGTAACTATTTTTTCTTTGCAAGAGATTTTTACAAAAGAAGAATAGTAAACACGAGGTTTTTCCTTATAACCCGTTTTAGTACATAGACATTACCCTAACTATAATGAGGTTTTCTTTGGCCTTAGCTTGTGACTTCATGACTTTTACTCTGCACTTGACTCTTTTAGGCTTGATTTTTCCTCAATCTTCTTTGCCTTCTTTATACACATGTTTGTGTATATTATGTAGTCCCCCAAGTGTTTGAGTGTTGAAGTATGAAGCCTCGAGCACTTGATAGTTTCTCTCATTTGGTCTTTTTCCTGAAAAGAAAAAACATACGGGACTCAGAGTTGTGATTATAGATGAAGACTACTTAACCCGTTTGAATTTCTATCAAAATAATTGTAACCTTAGGCTAGGAATTTTAGGTTATTCCGTGTGCCTTACAGGTCGTAACTCATCAGTTACTATGGGTTAGCTTTTTGCCTATCATATAAAATCGTTAGTAAAACTTTAACAATTCAAAAAATTAAATTTAAAACGGTGATATCTGACCATGGGTATTCCTTAGAAATAGTATCTCTTCAAATGAACAACATTCCAATGTGAAGGTAGTATCTTGCCATCCATTGTCTCCAGTTCATATGCTCCCTTTCCTGCAATATCACGAACTCTATAGGGTCCTTCCCATGTTGGACTTAATTTACCCGCGCTAGCTGCCTTTGTAGATTGAAAACCCCTTTTAAGCACGAAGTCCCCCATTTTGAATAATCTGAGGCATGCTTTTCTGTTGTAATATTGTTCCATGACTTACTTTTGTGCTGCCATTCTTATTAATGCAGCTTCTCTCCTTCCCTCGAGTAAATCCAGATTGACCCGTAACTCCTCGTCATTAGATTCGTGTGTCGCCTGTGTGAACCGTGTACTTGGTTCCCTTATCTTAACTAGAATTAAAGCCTCAGCTCCATAAACTAACGAAAACGGTGTTTCTCCTGTGCTTATTTTTGCAGTTGTGCGATATGCCCATAAAACTCCAGGTAACACTTCAGGCCAGTTACCTTTTGATTCCTCTAATCGCTTCTTTAAATTATTGATAATAACCTTGTTTGTTGATTCTGCTTGCCCATAACCCACCGGATGATAAGGTGTAAACATAATCCTTTTAATCTGCCAACTTTGAAAGAATTTCATGATTTGAGCTCCAATAAATTGAGGGCCATTATCACATATGATCTCCTTTGGTACACCAAATCGGCATATGATATTCCACCAAATAAAATCTTTGACTTCCTTTTCTTGCACCTGTTTAAATGTTCCTGTCTGTACCAATTTAGTAAAATAATTAGTAAGTATGAGCAAAAACTTTACCTGTCCTTTTGCTTGCGGTAATGGACCCAAAATATCCATTCCCCATTTCATAAAGGGCCATGGCGCAATGACCGGATGTAATAATTCTGCGGGTCTATGCATATTGTTACCGTACCTTTGATATTTATCACATTTGGCCACGAAACTTTCTGCTTCTTCTTCCATTTTAGGCCAGTAATAACCTACCCTAATTAAGGCTCTTACCAATGATCTTCCTCCTGCGTGATTCTCGTAATGTCCCTCGTGTATTTCTCTCATTACATACTCCGTTTGCGAAGGTCAGAGGTATCTTGCTAAGGGACCACCGAACATTTTACGATATAAATTGCCTTGCTTTAAGAAGTACCGAGCAGCCTTCTTTCAAAGCGCATAAGCTTTTTTCTTATCATCTGGGACGGTACCATACTGCAAAAAAGCAACAATCTCGTTACTAATTTACCTCATTTTTATCAAGATCGAGAACTGAATGAAATAAATGTATAACTGAGGTGTTTGCATCGCTTGCCATATCAGGTGCAGATGTGAGATTAGCTAGAGCGTTCGCTTCAACATTTTCATCCCTTGGTATTGGCATAACTTTCCAAGTCTGAAATTGTTTTATCAATTCCCGTACCTTTTCCAAGTACTGTTGCATCCTTGCTTCCCTAGCTATATAAGTCCCCCAACATTTGATTAACCACGAGTTGTGAATAACTCTTGATTATAATCTGATTTATGCCAAGTTCTTGTGCCAATTCTAGACCTGCAATCACAGCCTCAAACTCCGCTTCATTGTTAGTTATAGAGTGACATTTAATAGCTTGTCGGATGGTTTCACCCGTAGGTAGTACCAAAAAATCCCTAAACCTGCACCTTTTACACTAGATAAGCCATCAGTGAATAAAGTCCAAGTTTCCGGTTTAGCTCCATTGAATACCTGTAATTCTTTTTCTGCTTCTAACTGCATTCCCTGGCTAAAATCAGGTAACACTTGTGATTTTATAGCAATTCTAGGTTGGCAGGTGATTTCGTATTCACTTAACTCTATTGCCCACTTAGCTAATCTACTTGAAAACTCATGCTTACGTAATATATTACATAAAAGGTAGGCAGTTACTACAGTAATAGGATGACACTGAAAGTAAGGTCTAAACTTTCTATATGTCATGATTAATGCAAGTGTATCCGCGTCTCCGCATCTAACAAAGATTTGCTAACATAATAGATAGGGAACTGTTTACCTTGTTCTTTTCGGACCAAAACAGCGCTTACCGCTACTTCCGAAACAGCAAGGTAAATGAATAATCTTTCCCACGCCTTTGCTTTTGCCAGCAAAGGTGGATTCGATAAGTACGTTTTCAAATTCCTGAGTGCCTGTTGACACTCATCATTCCATTCAAAATGATCCTGCTTCTTAAGGGCTGAAAAGAATTTAAAACACTTCTCTGATGTTTAGAAATGAATCTTCCCAAGGCTGTAACTCTCCCTATTAATCTTTGAACTTCTTTCTTGTTTGAAAATATATCAGGGATTTCTTCAATGGCCTTAATCTGTGCAGGATTCACTTCAATACCACAGTTAGAAATAAGAAAATCCAAAATTTTACCTGATAAAACACCAAATGCCCATTTTTAGGGATTTAATTTCATATAAAATTTCTGTAATATTTTGAATGTTTCAGTCAGATGCGAGATATGATCTCCTGAATGCTGGGATTTAACGAGCATATCATCTATATAGACCTCCATAGTTTTTCCCAAATGTCCCTGGAATATTTTAGTTACCAATCTATGATACGTTGCACCTGCATTCTTTAGACCAAAGGGCATTACTATATAACAGTAAGTCCCCCTGTCTGTTATGAATGAAGTTTTTTATTCATCTCCCGGATCTATTTTAATCTGATTATAACCTGAATATGCATCTAAAAAACTTAATAGTTCGTGACCTGCAGTTGCATCAATCAACTGATCTATGTGTGGTAGTAGAAAAGAATCTTTAGGGCAGGCTTTATTAAGATCTGTGTAATCCACACAAACCCGCCACTACCGTTCTTCTTTAGAACTACAACAGTGTTAGCTAACCAGTTAGGATATTTTACCTCACGAATGAAACCAATTTTTAGCAATTTTTGGACTTCTTCTTGAATCACCTCATTCTTGAAAGCTCCTTGCTTTCTTTTCTTTTGCTTGACAGAAGGGTATGATGGACCTTTATTTAGTTTATGAGTCATTACCTCCGGTGGTATTCCTGTCATGTCAGAGTGGGACCAAGCAAAACAGTCTGCGTTAGCTTTTAAAAATTCAATCAACTTACATTTCATATCCGAGCTAAGATTGGCTTCTATATACAGTTTTCTCTCTGGCCAGTGTATAAACAAAACCACAGCCTCCAGCTCTTTTATCGTCATTTTATTGTTTTTATTTTTTTCTAGTTCTAGAATAGAATCGGGCCATGAATCTACATCTGTGTGCCCTTGTTCAGTTGAGGTTGATGCTATGTTATCCTCAACTAGATTCTATAATTGCTATTTTCTTTCACCCTTCGCACTTGAATCTTCCACGGAGTTGATGCTTCTAGATGTCTGTTGGTCTCCACATATTTGGCATATTCCCCATGGCGCTAGAAATTTAATGACTTGATGCAAGGTTGATGGAACACCCTCCAAGTCATGGATCCATGAACTCCCAAGAATTATGTTGTAAGCCATTTCCATTTCCACTACTTGAAATTTTGTGTCTTTAACAACGCCTTTTGTGAATGTAGTAAGCATCACTTCCCCTTTCGTTACAATACTGGAATTGTCAAATCTGACAAAGTATGTGCTTTTGATACCAATCTATCCTCTGCTTGCATCTCGTGCAGTACTTGTAACAAATAATGTTTACGGAACTACCTGGATCAATTAAAACTCATTTCACTTTAGTGTCATGCACAAGTAAAGATATTACCAGAGCATCATTATGCGGAGTTAATAGATCCTCGGCATCTGCATCATCAAACGTAATATTTTCTCCATCCAAGACATGTCGCAGCCGCTTTCCGTGAGTAACTATTACTTTGGAAATCATTTTAGCTGCAGTGTATGATACGCCATTGATGTCTTCACCCCCGCTAATAACATTAATGATTCTTTTGGGAGATGGTGGTTTTAGGGGATCCTGTCTATTTTTCATATAAGCTTGTTTACCTTTCTCACTGAATAACTCGGTGAGATAGCCTTGTTTTAATAGATGATCAACTTCACCTTGTAAGAACCTGCGGTCTGTCATTTTATGCCCATGGTCATTATGAAAGTCGCACCAATGATCATGGTTACGCCTGTTTGGATTTGACCTCATCTCTTTTGGCCATCGTACTTTGTCTCCCATACCTCTCAAAACAGCAACAAGCTCTTAAGTGGTCACATTGAAATTGTAACCGCCAAATCTTTCCTTCAAATTTTTATCATCATCTCGTGGCTCATGAGTGCTTCGATCTTTCCTAAATCTCGAGACTGACTCTCTATTCCTCGATCTTTGATCGTACCTCTGATTGTCTTGTTTTGACCGTGAGTCTCTTCCCGCAGGTCCCATGTATGGATCGTACCTGTTTTTACCGAACCTTTTTTTGTTTTCCGCCCGTCTCGAGCTTACTTTTTCTTCTTTTTGATGTCGTGAAATAATATCTTCTTCAATCCTCAGCTTTGTGCTATAACTGTTGTAAACATCATTCCACGTTGTAGCTGGGAATTCATGAAGACTTTCCTTGAGTCGCCTCGTAGCTTCTGAGTTTTTTTCATTCAAATTACTTGTGAAAGCTATAGCTGCCCAGTTATCTGGTACATGTGGCAGTGTTATTCTTTCACGCTGGAATCTATCCACAAATTCTCTAAGCAATTCTGAGTCCCCCTGTTTGATTTTGAAAATATCTTCCATTCTCTTTTCGACTTTTTGAGCTCCCGAGTGTGCTTTGATGAAAGAATCTGCAAGCTCAGCAAAAGAGTTTATAGAATTTTTGGGTAAAAGAGAATACCATGTTAGTGCACCTTTAGTGAGTGTTTCACCAAATTTTTTGACTAATACTGACTCGATCTCCTGCTTAGTCAAATCGTTGCCTTTTACGCCTGTTGTGAATGCAGTCATGTGGTCTCGTGGGTCTGTTGTTCCATCATATTTTGGTATATCATTCATTTTGAATTTCTTTGGGATAGGAAGGGGAGCAGCACTTGGCTTGCAGGGTTGTTGTGAATATTTATCCATATCTATCCCTTTGATCACAGGTGGCACTCCGAGTATTTGCTCTATGCGTTCATTTTGCTCCTTGAGTTGTTTCTGCAATGTTAGTACTAAATTTTGTAAATCAAAATTAACTAAATTGCCTGGTTCTCCCTCATGTGATTCACTGGGGGTTCCTTAACTACCTGAATTAACAAGCCCGGAACGAGGGTTCTCCAAAGTATTGTTATTTGGAGTGGGTGTGGGTGGTGCAACAGGTAATTGACTAACAAAGGCCTGGAGAGCTTTATTGACTTGTGAGGCAATAAGTTTTTGCAAAGCCTCATCCATAGTTTCAACATTTTCGAACTGAGCTTGTCCATCGGTATGAGATCCCTCAGAAGTGCCTTCATGAGACCGTCGTGGAGAGCCTCGTGGAGAAGGAATCAGAACATTATTGTGCTGAGGATATTCCTGAAGTTGTTGGTTTGTTTGATTTTCTTGGTTTCATTGAATGTTGTCATTGTTATTCGACATGGTTGATGCAAGAAGGAAAGTTAAACTAAAATAAAATGGATTATCAGATTTCCAGTAACGGAACCAATTTGTTTAACCAAAAAATAGAATTTTAGACAAAGCTAGAATTTAGAAGAACACGGATTACTGATAATCAAAAGAATGTATAAAAGGAGATGGTTTAGGTAGTAAGAGAGTAATCAAGAAAAATAAGTAAACCAAAGTATATTCCAATAGTGTTTCATGTCCCTCCAATTGATCAGATATCTCACTTTTATAGATATCTTGGAGATATTCATTTTGCCCAAATCATAATGAGGCTAATATGAGTAATTAATTACATTTAATGCTACGTTACATAATCATTACATTCAATACAAATTCTCTAACGTATTCTACATTTAACTCCTATTAAATGCCGTATCTGTACCTTTTTCTATTGTGAGATTCATTCCTTTTGATTCTCGAATATAAATGACTTAGACAGATACGGGCACTGAGTTAGTTAGGTAACTGCCTGTGCCTCTTCCTCTGCCATTTGCTCGTATCTGTTGTAACTCGTGGCTCTTGACTAGTTAAAATTCTTTGATCATTTGATCAGTCTACGTGTCTTGACACGTCACCTTTATATTTAAATATAATTTTTTCCAATACAAATATATTATAGGTCTGGTAGTATTTTCATAAAATTTTAGTAACAGTCGTGTTTTGTGCTTATCTATATTGACCCCATGCCTGTCTAAAACTCAACAGCGAAAAGAACACGTTAAATCAATATTCTATTGCATGAGAGTTGTCAAGATACATCTGACTTCCACTTTCCCAGTCTTCAAAATTTTCTTTCTTCGTCATTGTCTCAATCTGCTAAATAAAAATATGATGTGGCACTGTATTTGAATGGACATCTTGTTCAGCGTATCAATCAGAATAAGAATAGGGAGAATTACACAAAAATACAATCAATCTATATGTAGAACCAGAATAATTCAGTTACATTTTGTAAATCCGTAATCCATTAATAATAGGTCAAAGTTTGAAAAATAAGTATTTTTTTTTTTTTTTCTTATTATGCATATTTTCAAGCACGAAAATTCGATGATTTTTATTCTTCTTCCCAAGTTTATATATATTCATATTCCAGCTATAAAAAATTCATACCTAATGAATGCAACTTGAAAATCTTAAATTTTCTTCTTTTCTAAGTTCTAAATAAAATAAATAAAAATCAAAATTGAAAAAATTATTGCACGTTCATGATTTTGCAAATAAATCAACAAGAAAAGTCAATTTATACATAGATTGAAAATATATAATTTTAATTTTAGATTTAACTACACATGTGCATTACATGTATAATGATGTATAACTTTGTATAAACTTGTATATACAATCTCTAATAATGTATATCAGAAAAATAAGACAAGAAGAAGAAAAGAAGAAAGTGTCAAACATCCATGGATGCTTATTATACACTTACAATCTATATACACACTTATACATGTAAAACACTACCTATACAAATTTACACCAGAAAACACCTTCTGCCCATCAGTACATTACAGTTTTCGACGATTGCTGGTGTTGAATTTTTCCGGCGAGGTTTTGGCATTCAATTCTGGGCTTTAACCAGTAGCAAAGGATGAAACAAAAATAAGTGAAATAAGAAAATATGAGACGAAGTCGCCAGAGATGCTCTTTAGGCAAGATCTCATAGTTTTAGGCCAAATCTGATAGCTTTTGGACTGATATGCCAAAAGAAAAAAAAAAACCCTAAAAGTATGTGTTTAATAATGGGCTAAAGACTAAAAAATTTCTTTCAAATTATATTTAATCTGGGCCAAACTAGATAAAGACTTCAAACCTAGACCATTTTTAGGTGGGCTGCGGCCTAGTGATTAAATCGGTAATTCTTATTAAGTACCAGTTGTGGGTGAATAATGCCAGGAAGTGTCGTTTGCTAATAGGTAGATGGTGACTTAATGTGATCAAATCAAAGTACGGCCATATACGTCTTATGTGACACTCCTATTTATTTAATTTGTCTAAGAAATAATACATAAAAGTAGCTAATCTTTAATCTTAACATATTATTTATCTTTGAAATAGTGTTTTGGGATCCAACATATCAATAAGAATTGATGAAGTGGATAACTAAAATTAGTACGCATAAAAATTTTTCTTAGGTTTTTCGTATTAGAGAGGTGTGTCGAAAATATTTAGCCCCAAACTAACGGCGCAAACTGCATAATCCGTCGTGATTTCATTATACATGTAACTAATATTTTGTTTGGCCAAGCATTTTTTTAATTAAAAGTGGTGTTTTGGCTAAAAGCTTTTTTGGCAAAAAATTAAGATATTCGGTCAAGTTTTTGAAAGGAAAAAAAAAACATTTTGAAGGAGAAGCAAAAACAGTTTTTGAAAAGCAAAAAAAATAGTTTCTCTTCAAAAATACTTTTCTGAAAAATACTTTTGAGAAAAATATACTTAGAAGTAATTTTCAAAAGTTTGATCAAATATTAATTACTGCTCAAAAATACTTTTCAATTTAATTGGCCAATCACAAACTGACTCTCACCAAAAATATTTTTTTTTAAATTATTTTTAAAAAATATACTTCTCAAAATAAATTTATTTTAAAAATTTTGCCAAATAGGCTATAACACGGATATGTTTAGAACAACTCTGTACTAATGACAAGACGCCAATAGGAGAAAAAATCTACTCGCGCTTCTCGAAAAGGGTTTTGTGGGACTTAATGATGCTCTCATTCGCCCATTTGCTTGTGGAATGTGCAATTCATGCTTTGGTCTTTTCACCTTTGCAACCCACAGAGAGTAAGTATGAAACCCAAATGATAATTTTTTGGACTCAAAATATATTTTTATAATATAAAAAAAGTTATTTTTTGTATAAAATACGATATTATATTATATTTTACTTTAACGGAGTTTTAGCCTTTAAAGTAAAGCGCGATATAATATCACGTTTTACTTTTTTTTCGGCCCACCAATAAGTGTCATGCGATTAACTGACATAAATATAATACAAATATATAAAGCGTGGTATTATACTGTATTTTACATCAAAAAATTCTGCCCCTCGCATCCCCTCCCCCCCCCCCCCCCCCC